>JAOVYW010002367.1:0-15165 GCA_025775045.1 Hiodon tergisus
GTTTTGGAGATGCTCTGACCCAGTCGTCTAGCCATCACAATTTGGCCCTTGTCAAAGTCGCTCAGATCCTTACACTTTGCCATTTTTCTTGCTTCTAACTCATCAACTTTGAGGACAAAATGTTCACTTGCTGCCTAATTTATCCCACCCAATGACAGGTGTCATGATAACGAGATTATCAGTGTTATTCACTTCACCTGTCAGTTGTCATAATGTTATGGCTGATCGGTGTATGTTGGTACTAATTTACATACATACATATGTATTTAATACATATTTTACGATATATTATGTTTATTGTTCCTTTAAATTGAAAAGATTTTAAATTTAGGTTTTTTCAAAAAGTTCACATTACAACTTGAACTAGGCATATGTAAATCAAAATCAGCCGACAGAGCAAAAATCCAGCAAAACAATATGAAGCAGATTCAATCAAAAATGTATGTAAATTACTTAACTAAGGTCCTCAGATGCAGTCCAATGATCAGAAAAATGTTTGCAAGTGTTCAATGATTGATAAATCTTCTCATCATCATTTGAAATTGTATTTTTTCCTTTGTGTGCTCTTATTGGCCTGTTTTGTCATATATAAATATAAACTATAATTATATAGTTTATATAAGCTATAAATATAGCCTATAATTTTGAATGCCCCCTCTTTGCTTTGCTGCTCAATTTTTATCTTCTACCAACCTACGGATTGGAAATCTTCTCTTCTGAAGAAATTTATTCTGACAAATTAATTTTACATAAGAGCCTAATAATGTTCAACTAATCACAAGATTATGTGATTGGAATGGCAAAAATCCTTCTGAGAGAGTAGTATTCCATCAATGCTAATATGGCGAGAAACAGAGCTAATCATTATTGAACATGCTGAGGCCTTTTGAAATGTGATTTATCAATCCATGTATCTAAAATTAGATCACTTACTCCATATTAATTAGATATCAACAATGATCTAAATATATGAGTGGAGTTAAAAATAAAGTATTCAAGTTGGAATACAAATATAATTAAGATTTTTTTTTTTTTTTAAGGAAATAAAATAATAATATGAATATGAATAAAAACCATAGATAATTAAACCAGATCAATCAAAAAAATCAAAACCCTTTTCAGTAACTTCTCCACATACAAAAATACTATGAAGAGGTCCCTATGTGTTCCAGCTCTCTGAATCTCCCATCAAACACCAAGGTGTTTACATGTCTAGAGATAGCAGTTCATATTAAAAGTCAATCAGGAACACAAGCCTTGCGCAGCATTTCACATACTATTATATACTGTTATATACCACAGTTAATATTACATGGAAGTTTAAAGCAAGCCTTTGATTCCTGGACCTGATGGACCTTCAATACCTGTGATTCCAACAGTCATCCTTGACACAACTTGCCGTGTATCTGCTCAGCTTTTATGACCCTAGCATTTCAGTTAGAATAAACCATAGTCTTCCAGGTAAAACTTTCAAAACCGTTCAAACTGTTATTTAAAAAAACACTCTGAGTATGTTCTTAGCTGTAAATTAAAAAAACAATCATCTTTTGTTAGACTGTTGATTATTTTATTTAGAGGCTTTTGTTTAGAGTTCCCTACTTCAGGTTTGAACTGTCTCTTAAAAATCTGCAGTTAAAGACTACAAGTTCTATAAAATAAAAATAAAACTATATTATAATATCTAAAATAACGGCTCAGAAAAAGAACAGCATGCCAAATTTAATCTGACCCCATTCAACTGGCGCTCAGATCACTTGCCAACAGCAGTCTGCGGTGCTGGGACTGAAGTGGATCAAGCTGTTGTTTAAAAACCCAGATATATGGATGAGCTGACTCCCCGGTGTCCATTATAGTCATAAAAATGAAAACTCAAACAATCACTTCTAAAAGGATTTAGAATTGCTGCTGTTGTTTCTCTGTAACTTTCTGACCTCAGTTTTCCATCAAACCCGGTAATTATGGACAAAAAATGCCATTTCTTAATTTCCTTTTGGCTGCTTAAACAGCTGCCTTTATGAACAGATTACCATGAGAAAATCCTGACCTAGGATGGTATAAGTTAGGACAGGCATACATAAACTGAAAAATTACATTTCCGTTTAAATTGTCCTATCCTGGTCTCTGACTTACCACCTACCTATACAACTCCTAAGGATTATAAGCAGTACATGGTTTGACTGAAAACCCTAAAGGCCCCATTTTTGTGCTTCCCTATTCTGGCATGACTGAAAATCCTCTCCCGAGGAAACATGACGGCCACATTCAGAAGTGTCCTTCAACGTGCTAAAGAAATCTGCCACCTGTAACATTCACATCATAATCTTCACAGTTTATTCATACATTCACCAATCCAGCTCTGACAATTGTAGCAATTATAAGAAGCTGACATATGCTATTTTCATATTCAAATTAGTTGCTCTGCTTACAAATATGAGAAGCAAGTTTCTCTTCCTACCAAAAAGTATTAAACCTTTTCAAATAGACATATTTATATAATACCGTTGTTTTGCACCAATCCACAGAGCATCAAGGAAATACACTTTCCTATATTTTACTTTGAGCGTCATTTACTCTGCTCAAAATTTTAAACACGGTTGAAAATAAACTCCAGAGTTAAAATGCTGGGTTAAAGACTGCTGCAGGGATTCAATTGTCTGCCAGTGAAAATATAATTATATTTCACCTATATAAACCTTTTGAGGATATAAGGTTGTTAGTTGAATTTGGAGCAATATAATTATGGATATTATGTTACGTTTTGAATGTTTAATAGTACGCCAGCTCCACCTTCTCAAAGGGGCATTTTTCTGGCTAAATTAGATGCCCTTCTGTCTAGTGAAAAGTTATTTCTCTGGTGGTGCAGAAATGGGCCAATTATACTAAACAAGATGAACTATATAATCATAGCAAAATTCTCCAAAATTATTTATTCTCAACACCTATTCATTCTGTGCATTACATTTTTAACAAACAACTTCACAACAATTTTATGAGTGAAACGACTATTTAAAGGTCGCAAACTCCACAGGGTGTCAATGGCCTGCATTTGTGTCGTTACTTGAATCGTTCTCATCGAAAGTTACTTAAAAACAGCATAAGCATTTTATCTCATAGCAAACACAAATACTGAAAATCCTAGCTGTGTTTGGTAAGCATTTTCTAAGGATTATATCAATGTGAATAATGCCGATTTCTCTGTCATCCATCCTCAAATATGTTTTATTTCTCCATTTGATCTTATAGCTAACACAAATACTGAAAACCCTTGATATGTTCTGTAAGCATTTTATAAGGACTACTTCAATGTGAATGCCGCTGATTTTTCCATTATCCGTACCCTAATACCTCTTTCTCAATTTTGCTAGCATTTACTGAATAAAGTAATGTTGCTCTGTATAATGGCTGTGCATGGACCCCCACTGGGAAAAACAGAAAGATAAGTCACACAGCACATCCGCCCAAAAGATTCACAGAGAGTTTGCAACCGATTGCAACCTCTGATAGACATTGGCATTGGCCGACTATTGATAGAAGGTGTACTAGCGAATGTTATGGCAGGATTTTGTCCAGTGCCCTTGCCTAAATCAATAAAACAGAAAATTAAAAGCAGCACAGATTAAGCAGCTGTATTCAATGAGTATTTGTTTCAGACAGTAGCCAGAGAATGAATTTCCATTTAGCTACCATCACAGATTGATTTCATGGACATGTGTATTAATATTACGTTTAGGAGAAACCATGTGTCCAACTTAGCAGGCATATACAGGTAAAAATTCAGTAATGCGTGTCCATATTAATAGGTTGGCGTCTATTCCTCATGCGTTTTTTGAAAGAGCCAATTAGAAAATAATAATCGCCTATTAAAAACAGATTATCTATGAAATTATGAAAACTTGTTCCACTGTCAAAATGCAAAAGGACGTGGTTATTTGTTTGAAATGCAAACAGGCCTTCATGAATTTTGTGATGTAGAAGTTAGGGTCAAAAAGGTTCTAGGCAATGGAAAAGCCTGCTCAGTATGTGGCACAAAACAAGGCTGCATGCATCCAAATTAGAGCAGTGCCTATTCAAAAATACCTTACATTTCTGACAGAAGGAGCCTATCAGCACAAAAATATGTTCCTCCTGTAAGATGATGCCAGGCCATGCTTACACATTTCTTGTACCTTTCTAAATTGTGATATTGGCTTAAAGTAAATCTCAAGACATCATCAACCTAAAACTACAATGTTATGCATCCTGGTCGCTTCAGATCTGAAGCAAACAGCGTTTGTCCAAGTCCTTTTACTGACGTTGACATGTTTGACACGACAACACAACAATAGTAATAGGAATTGGTTAAAAGCAAACCGATCTGGGGGGGGCGATATGAGAAAATAAGTTTATGTTTATAAAGATTGGTCTATTTAAGTGAACAATGACCATATATACTGACTGGATATTAGCTGGACTACTATTTCCCCCACTTTTTAATGTAGGAATCATAACATGTATGAATCAAGTAAAGATAGGTATAGCACAAAAAGTAACAGAGAAAGCCGACTTCAGGAATAATCCCCTGCAAGACATCTAGTTTCAGATTATACACATAATACTCGGAAGATCTGCAGGTATAAGCCATATACTTTGCTATGTAAATATTGCAGCCCTTTAGAAATAAAATGCAAACTTTAAAATGCATACATTTTTACCTACATATGAATCACTTATTATAAAAGCATGCTCTAGAGCTATAACAATTAATATATTTATATTAAACATAACATTTTCAATATATAAAAAAGATGTTGAAACGTGAAGAAAATGTGTTTCCATTTTTAAGATAACATAGGGAACCTAGTGATAGCTAAAATCTGTTCAAATTATATTCATAAGAGTTATTTTATGATTTATGTGTGCATTATCAAAGACCCTAGTTAAATACATGCCAAACAAGCTTGTGGGAGTTAATCAAAGGAGAAATCTCAAAATGCCTCATTTAAAATGTTTGCTCTATTTTATTTTATTATATATAATTTACAATTATTACCCACAATTCCCATTCCAACATAGTAAGACCTTTCGTGAACATTCTGACACACACCCATAACCAAAAATCAGAAAAAAAGATTTCTGATTTCAGGGAGATCACTGCAATTTTATCAGTGATTGATGCTCTAGATGTGAGTCATCTGTGCCTTCATCAATTCTTAATACAGACAGAACAGAAGGACAGACACGTGACTGTAACAGCTTGTCAGTTGGAATGAACATCTAATAACTTTAACACCTTAGAAACCCAAAAACTTCTCATAAAGTCAAAATAAACATGTTAGTGGAACAAGGAAAAAACAACAACTGAAGAATATGCATTAAAATAGCAAGGCAACTATTCTTTATTTCAGAGAGCAATGCATGTCAGAATATACAACAGAGCCAGAAAACTAATTACTATCCAAAAACATACCTCTGCCAAACAATATATCATCATTTCTCTGCTTAACCACTTCTAATGTGAAACAATTCAGAATTTATTTTATACAGTTCCTCTCAAAGCGTCCCACATTCTTCTTTCTTATTAATTTTGTGCAGCCCACCAAATCATCACGTTTCCCTACATATCTTGCTAATACCCACATAGATAACTATGGTACAATTGATTTCTGATAATAAATGTGCACTTTCTGGATAGCAGGGCTAATTAACACCAAAAGAAGGAATCAACAACCACTTCCTCACAACCATAACCCTAATGGGCTTTGCAGGCCAGAGATCTGGCTGATGATCAGCAGAGAGACAGCCACAAAACCTATGTATCATTGAATACGCACTCCAAGTTTTTGTCATGAGAGCACATAAAGCATCAACACCTTTGATCTGCCAGTTTACTGAATTATTACAGTTAACACATCAAACAAATCAAAATTTGTCCCTTACAACCATTACTGTAACCACTGAAACCAAGCATTATTATTAAGGTTTAGGACGTTGTATGTCTTATAACAGCATGGCTGGAATGCAAACTGACTAATATAAATGTGGAACCAAAACTTTCCATTTTATAACATTAAACATTAATAACTGCTTTGTCCCTGCATATTTTCACAGTACCCCTCAAAATCTGCTATGCTATTCTGCAACCATAAAATCTGACCAATTACATGGTTGCAGACAAACCTGAGATAAAAAGGACATCATTTGATACCACTTTCAACATGAGTGCGTGTGTTATGTGTCCCTCATAGGACATGGCAATTTCTGGATACAGTATCACCAGATTTTCAGTACTCAATTAAATACCTAGGAAGTATCATAAAGGGGTTGAAGATTGGCCAGCATGCTTCTGTTAGTGATTTTCTGTGCTGACAGAAAACATTACCCTCAGCAAGTGACTTTTTGTTTCAGTCTTAATGGTGTTGACATGACCTTGTGACCATATATCAATGACTATTCTTTCACTACTCTGAATGCAGTAGAAATAATTGCTTTGGAAAACAAATCAAACTGAGGTATAAAGAAATAATAGCACAGACACCAGTAACATTCAGAATTAGTAAAGAATCCATATTTAACATTTACATCACAGTCTTGCAACATAAGTTGTCTTGCTGTAAGAATTATTAAATGTAAGAAGGCCGTAATTATGACATTTTAAATATCTCAGATATATGCTAAGGTTGTTTGTCAGTTGTTTATGTACATTTTAGGTTGTTATGAAGATAAAACATAGTATGGTTGTATTGTGAAAATTGTTCTAAAATTAGAAGTGGAATGTTATTTAGAAACCGAATATTTGAGTTTAGTTACAAGTCGTTTATCACAATGTGAGGCTAGTGTGCCATTTCTTTAGAGTTTTCAGCAACCTTTTGAAAGGTATCGAGGTGAAGTATCCAAGTCACGACACCTATGTAACCTACATGTGTCAGCAGACGCCACACAACCAGCATATATTTGGAAGCGCTCAGTGCTTAATGGGTGTTAGGTAACCAACCATTCACTAAATATTGCCCGTTTCAAATAAAAACAGAATGTGAGAATGATGAGACTTGTGACTCAGCTAAAGGCTTGCCAAGTGCAATGACCAGATAATCACTGCCAGTGGAGGGCTTAAACTCGTTTCACCTAAAGAACAACCAGATTATACACAAATAAACCCAAACCCAGAGACAAGGCAAATGCAAACCATTCAGCAAATGGCCAGAGGAGAAATTACACATTTTTAACACTAGACTTTTCTGTGTTTCATATTAATCTTCATTTAAATGATATATACCACTAAAACTTACCAATATGATTTCAGTTTCTTTGTTACACTGTACAAAGTACTTGATTTATTGTTAATGTTACAATAGGTATCACTTTTATTCATAATAAAGGTGTCATGATTTAGTTAGCTGCCACAATAATGCATTATAATTATCACTATAATAATTATTATTTCCTGTAAAATAACATTAAATAGCCTATATGTTCCATTGATTAAAAAAAACAGAGGGTGATCTAAATGTTAAAGCAAATCATGAGTATTTTCACCTGGATTAGAAATAACAAATACGATAAATCCATGGTGTATGAGAAAAAATAAATAAACGTTAAGTTTATGCAGACATACAGTACTTATCAGTGAACAAGATAACCTCTTCCAATAATGTTGCCTCTCTCACTTTCTCGCCTCTCTCTCTCCCTCTCTCCCCCTCTGTCCTATAAAACGCCTATACAGAAGGGCTGAACGAAGAAACAATGACCTCTAGTGATTAAAAAAACAATACTCAAATTTGGGATTTGGGAAAATGCGAATCTAAACAATTTTTTCCTCTGACAGTACGTTTAGACTTTAGACTTAGAAATGTTATTATAATTTGTGCGAACCCCCTTTTCTTCCACCTGACACCAATGTCAGTATGACAAAGCGGCTACTAATGGAAATTATAACATTTTTGAAAAATTGAGAAGTTCCTCACACTATATGGGGAAAGCCGTTTACGCGGTCAGCTCGGCGGAATGACTGGTCCCTGCGCAACATTTTTTAAGGTCATGGAGTTAAATCGTAGCATACTGAAGTCAAGACGTGTACTAGCAGGATACATTATGCAGTTGCATTCCATTATCTTTTGAAATTATGTATCCCATTTAACTCAATGGAGTGGCTCTGTAAACCATGTAGTATATTGCTGAACCATGTAGAATCATACATATAATAATAGTAATGTCCCTTAGCACCTTGGACTGAGAGAAATGTGTTGGCAGCGATGCGTGTTATTTGTACGAATATCAACAGCACAAACTGATAACTAGTTTGATTTTTTAGACCATTTCCACCCTAGCCAGTTGAACACAGAATAATAATAATTACAATGATAAATCTACAAATTATTTCATGTTAGATTATTAATTAACTCTATAGTTATTTATAGTATATAGTATTTAAATACTATAGTATTTATGGTGAGAGTGAGATAAACAGTCATTTTAACTCAGTACCTGATCTGGTTTGAAAAACTGCATCCGAGTATAAGACTAACGAATACCTTTAGTGCAAACTTTAATCCGAAAGCATTGCATTGGTGTGATTTCGGTGAGTTACTTACAGTTATTCGCAGCCAGCGCAGAACTAATTACGCTAAAGACTGTGATACAGAATACACACGACCAAGGCGGGTTTTGCGATTCCATCTTTCTAGAGACTATCCCGACCGTGTCGTATCCTAAATTTGCAAGAAAATATCTCCAATATGTGTTGCATCCAAGAGTGTTAGATCCAGAGGTATACGATACCCTGCAGCCAGGATTGACACTGATAATATAGCAGAGACACTCCCCCACAGATCCTTAAAGACGTGCGCCGCTCCCAGAGCAACGTGATTTCAGCAGACACCGACCGCCTCTCTCTCTCTCTCTCTCTCTCTCTCTCTCTCTCTCCCTCTCTCTCTCTCTCTCTCTCTCTCTCTCTGTCTTTCTGTTAAAGCAGACGTCCACTCCCTAATACCTATTTGAGATATTTATAAAGATAAATAAAAAATTAACGCCATTTGTTACAAACACACTAAGGCTATATTTTCCCTATAAGTACTATTAATGTCACCCATTGTTAAAGCTCACAGTAAAGTTACTGTTAGAACGAAAAATTCTGAACGCATTTTCATTAATATTTGTGAATTGTTAATAATTATGCATGGAGTGTTTGTGTGTGTTCTTATATAGAGGCGGGTCAACCCCGGGCAGACCTCTCCACCATAAACTTTATTCTATTCAATAATTAATTTACATTTTGAATAATAATGAAATTGGCTCATTTTTAACACGCTGGTTATTGCTGTTGATCCTGTGTTCCAATCCAGTTTGCATCTTGCGCTGTAGTGAGTTTGCAGGTTCTGTGTAAATGTCTCAAGGGGTTTTTCTCTGGGTACTCCACTTTCCATCCACCGTCCAAAGGCAGGTTAGGTAGATTGGAATCTGCAAAATGTGTGTTTGTCTCCAGGCCTGCAGTGTTCCAGGATTATGCTTGGTTAGGCTCTGGCCTACTGCAACAATTTATTTTATTTTTTAAAGCTGTTTTTAAATGTATGAATTCCAGTCTTTGTTTCTTTGTTTTAACCACTGATTGTGTGCATATTTCTTTTGACATTGTCCACTGTTTGTGGCTTTTGTTCCTGAATGAAGAGTCTTCAATAGTATTGGCCATGTGCTGGTGCTTTCTAGTATTTCTAATTGATGTGGATTTTTTAATAGTATGAAAGCATAAAAAAATATATATTATACGTCTAAAACATGGTTATGAACACAAACTGTTAATCCACCTATAGAATCACAGCTGCTTTCCTGCATTTAATGAGTGGTTTGAAATTCAATGTCACATTTTGCTTTGTAAGTGATTATATAGGACTAGCATTTCTCTGACCTGGAAATGATACTACATAATACCACCCCTGATCATGTTTAATTACCTTACACAGGTTTGAAAAAACGTGTACAGTTTACACAGCTAAAATGCAAGTATGATGTTTTAATAATAATAAAATATAACTTTCAAATAGAGCATTTGTGCCCATGTATGGGGTGTTGTTCGTTTTTTTTTTGCTTCTATCTCTCCCTCTCTCTCAACTGTAATTTTTACAGACCTTCCCCATTGGTTCCCTGAAGGAAGTCATGGCTTTATCCCCTCCAATCAGCACAAACCAAACTACTATAAAAGAGCGTGTTCAGACACTGCGTTCCTTACTCGTTTTCTGTTCTTGTCATACTAGACATTCTGTTCGCTTATTAAGTGGTGCTTGTTTATTGTATGCACACCCAGCATTGTTACCTGTCTCTTGTGCATTCTCCCTTCTCCGAAACGTGTTGTAACTCTGAGCCATAGAGTTGGAAAAAGATTAGTTAGCGTAGTTTGGAAGGTCGTCGTTGACGCTGCAGATTAGGTTATTATTTTCTCCTTGTACGGGTAATAGATAGATCAGAGGTATAACTTTGGCCAGACTGTTTTGTTTTGATTATTTATTTCCTTTGGCACTACTCGCACTCTTTTCCCTCCATTTATGTGTCTACGTAACAATCCTGACTTTATATATATTGTATATGTTGGGGGCTTGTCCGGGATATTTATTTGGCCCATCCTGAGACAAATTACGACTATTTCTGTACTGGGGGCATGTTGGTAGAGTAGTGATTGGCTGCATGTTGGATCAAGGGTGTGTATTCTCATGTGATAGTGTGTAGGATAGGAAGAGAGATCATGACTTGTTTAGTTTGCAAACCTTTGTTGATAATCCAACCTTAGAACAATTTGAAACCTGTTGGAAGGATGACATGTTGGCCATTGCCAGTTATTATGAGATTCCTGTAGTGAAACAATCCCTTAAAAAGAGTTGAAGGATGTGGTGTTGCTTAGATTGAAGGAATTAAATGTCCTGATTGTGCTGGGTTCAGCAGACATGGATGCAGTTGGAGGTTCTCCTAGTGTGGTTGAGGCGGACGAAGAGAGTGGTGAACTGGTATCTGAGACTGAAGGGGCAGCTGAAGTCGGAGGCGGTTTACCACCCTTTTATCCGTTATCCACAGCTTCTACTGGCTCGAAAAGATATGCATGGCTGAAAGTCTGCTTAGCCAGGTTACAATTGGAAGCCCAGGAGAAAGAGTAACCAAGGCAAGCTGAACTTGAACTGCGTTTAGAGATACGCAAACTTGAGATTGAGGCCGAGAAACAGGTGAAGATGCGACAAAAGATTTTCTCAAGTCTCCAATGTCTCAAATGTCCAAAGTGTATCCTCCTTTGTAGCAACACCACCCTCGACCGATACATTTTATTTTAGTAAACATATTGCATTAGTCCCTGTATTTCGAGAAATGGAGGTGGATTCATATTTTAACCCTTTCGAGTGTATCGCAACCTCACTCCGTTGGCCAAATGGTGTATGGGCTCTTTTACTACAGTGCAGGCTTGTGGGCAAGGCCCAGGAAGTTTGTCCAGCGCTTTCATTGGAGGATAGTCTAAAGTGTGGAACTGTTAAGTTGGCAATCCTCTGTGCATATGAACTTGTTCTGGAGGCATACCGACAATGGTTTAGAAAACACAAGCGAAACTCTACTCAGACATTTCTAGAATTTGCTAGGGAGAAGAGTATTTTATTGCAATGGAATGCAATGATTTCAGTTTACTGAGAGAATTGATTTTGCTTGAGGAATTTAAGGGATGTCTACCTGAACCTGTTGTTGTATATTTGAATGAACAGAAAGTAACCTTGCTGTGTTTTTACTGCCACAAGGAAGGCCATTTAATTGGAGACTGTCTTATGCTCAGGGGTGTAGTGGAGCAGGAGCGGGACGGAGCAGTGCTCTGGCACTTTTTCAATCCATGTATAATCCAATATATGAAAAATATTTTCGTGTTCGAATTTTGTCTAAACACTTGTAGTTACCGTCGCCTGTGGCTCTGTGCCAACTGTGTGAATTTGCGACAGACAGACAGCTAGCTAGTTATACGTTTAATAAAGACAAGCTGAAAAACGATGTCACCACAATAAGCAACACAGTTGCGGCTTTCGATTGGTCCATTATTATGCAATTAAAATTTGCTGTCATTCCAGGTTTTTTTTTTTTTGAGTGAATGTTTAATTTCGGTATTCTGTTAGTTTGTTATTTTAGTTTGTTGTGTTTAGGGTGAACCCGTGAGGGGGAACCTTGAAGAGCGTTTTTGTATTTCTTTTGTTTTCAAGAAAGCAGAGAACCCGTGAATTTGAAATTTATTCCAAACCAAGCACGTCGGCGTGCTACAGTCTGGTCTTGGAGGTAATAAACAAACTCGTCAAGAGACTTTGATGCAATATTTTGCCAATAGTAGTATAAAGCAGAAGATCATTTGTTGTATGGCAGAAGCAGAACCTACAGTAGTAGAAAAAAAGCATGGAGAAACAGCCATGGCCAAACACCTGGAGTTCTGAGGTATGGGAAGAAAAGAAACAACTTTACACTTTCCTTGACCGTGCGGATGGTAATCTGGGCTGCCGTGTTTGTAGACGTGTTTCTGTGCTGTCAGTTTTGAAAAGTCAGGGTGTTTGTCTTCTGAGTAGAAAAATTACAGTGTTGGGTACAACGGAAAAATTCAAGAGCAACAGCTACGATCTTTGAGAAAAACAAGAAATCCAGCGCTCATAACCACTGCATTGTTACAGCAGAACACATAGGACATTATTAGGAAAGTGCAAAAAGGCGAGATCACGAAACTACCTGTAAAAAACTGCTTACTACCTTGCAAAACAAAATCGACCCTATTCTGATCATCAGGCCCTAAATGGTGTTAATGTGGGAACTGGTCTCTCAAACTATCAACCATGTTTCTGATGAAATGGTCAAAAAGGAGAGAATAATACACATTGATGGAAAAATTGTTATGTTAATTGATGAATCAACAGCTCTGAATGGTTCCCCAGCACTTATTGTGCATCTCAAATGCAAGACAGAGAAGACACCTGATCCTGACGTATTTTGGAGTTAGTTGAACTTTTTGATCAGTCAGCTGAGTCCATAGTGTTAGTGTTTACTAAGTGCCTTCAGAAACATGGGTTTGACCATGCAAACTTACAGAAGACTCTTGTTGCATTTGCAAGCGATGGTGCTTGAATTTCAGACATGTACCCCAACATCATTGTCTGGAACTCTCTAAATCACAGACTCGAACTTGCAGTTGGCCATAGTGTTTCGAAGACTACTGGCATGAACCACTTTCATTCTTTCGTGGACAAGCTATACTCAGTAGTATAGTCTACAATAGTATACACTAGATCAGCACTAAATCAGCAAGAACTCTGAATTTGGAAACTGGAACTGGATGCTGTCTTGAGGAAAATTGGTTGTTTACTGGATGCGAGATGGGTTTCTAGTTCCTTCAGGACTGTTTCGGCTGTGTAAGAATGTTTTGAAGCACTGTCAGCTCATTTCAAAGCTGCAGTAAGCTCTAAGCGGACTTCTGCTGAAAGAGTGACATACAGCAATCTAAGGCTGGAATTTCTCATTGACCTCGGATTTATGTACGATGCCTTATAAGAATGAAACCAAGGCTCTTCAGTTCTGTGAAGTTTATCTTGGATCTTCCAATTTACCTATAGTTGTGTATACAGATCATAACCCGCTAATTTTTCTGTCATATATGTACAATCAAAATCAACGCCTTATGCAATGGTCTTTGTTCGTACAACCTTACAACCTTGATATCAGACACAAAAAAGGATCAGACACATTAGATCAGAGGTGAGTGACACCCCCTTGTGAGTATAAATTTTGTCTTTCTTTGATTAGTTAGTGTAGTTTGGAAGGGCGTCGTCGACGCTGAAGAAACTTTTGTTTATTCTTTTCTCCTTGTACGGTTAATAGATAGATCAGAGGTTTAACTTTAGCCATACTGTTTTGTTTTGATTATTTATTTCCTTTGGTACCCTTTTCCCTCCATTCATGTGTCTTTGTACCAATCTTGACTTTGTGTATATTGTACATATTTCCAAACCCACCAAAATTTCACTCTCTCATTGTAAACACCCATGTATTTAATAAATATTCTTGTTTTGGCACCGTTACCTTGGTTGTTACCTCCCAGTCCTATTAATAGTTTCCATCTTTTTTATAATGTTATATCCATATTACCCCTTGACAAAAGGGGGTCTAAACACAGACAAGCAAACATTTTTCCAAGAGAAGCCAAGATGTGATTTCAAAAAGCAAACCTGTGATCCATGGCAAAGGATTGATCCACAAGCACAAGGACAAAGATATCGCTAACTTCCTATTACAGAATTATCATTCTTATCTTTATTGCTTCTTATCTTTATTGCCCTCCAAACACCCTTTAAAATATAATTTGGTTTACAAACATAGAGCACTGAGATCATCCACAGTAAACTTGCCTCAGCTAAGATATTTAATCTTAGTTGATACACTACGTAATTTAATACACTACTTACCTAGCTAGCTAACTAGCTATCTTGTAATCTAATTCATACTCACATTCTCACCTCTTTAACCTCATAGTTAATCTAGTAAAATGGCCAATTATCCACAGGTGTTAATCTAGTCGTATGAAACCTCAGGCAAGTAAACCCATTTTACTACAATAAGCCCAGACATTTAAAGCCATTTTCCACCAGAATGCTCACCACACATTAGACAATGTGTCAGTGAAAACTGCCACTGGCTGATGCAAGCTGTCTGAAGTAAATTAATGATACTGCAAGTCACTAAATTGTTTAAAACTCCATAATCTTGTGCTGATGTTAGCTAAAAACAGAGAGGCTAATATTGGTACCTGTGCTGTTCTCACTTGACGTACTCCCAGTGAGTGTGTATCAAACTAAACAGCCAGCTAAACTCTCTTCAACATCAAAGTCCTCCAAAGAACAGGTGGGTGTTGTCTTTGCCAAGTTTTAATATAGAAACGTGTAAAACTGTAAAACAAAAATATACCACATCAATATCGAGCAAATATCACTAACATTACAAATAATACGTTTGCTTTACAGAAACAAGTTATACAGATTAAGTTATATACAACTAATGATAAAACACTCATTCGTTTCTACACAGATGACTGATATGTTACGACAAACGCTAACAAAGTCATATATACTGTAGCGGGGATGGCTACGTGCGCTTCTTCCCCCAACCAATGGGTGTTAGCCATTCCCGCGGGGGCTGCCGGGAAGC
>JAOVYW010002369.1:21879-32653 GCA_025775045.1 Hiodon tergisus
TTTAGTGTTGAATTTTAAGGAGTATGTGATTTAGCAGTAAAACTGGGGTCTGTGTTATACCACACTATCTTATTAGCGCATTGTCTTTCAATGTTGATTCAAGAGAGAAATCTAGGCTACTTAAGTGAACATGACTAAAACAAACAATAATGATCCAAAAATGTACAGGTGGTAACAGAGGCAACCAAGTGAGCAAAAATAATTGCCAAAGGTTTCTTTAGTACTACTGTCTGAAGAGTCAAGAGCCATCTGCATGTTAAAGACAACACAACAAAACTGAACTTCCAGTAAATAATAAACCTACTTCCCAGGGGGGCAAAGGTTAGAGGGTGCCCTATTTGACAATCTGAATGTTCGAAGTAGTACATTTTCAAAGCGATGTGCCTAATTAATACACTCAGGATTGTCGTCAGTCAGCAGCTAGCCAAAGTACATCTCAATGAGCTAATGTAATTTCTATAAACGTACCAAGTTTTCCTTGAAAAACCAAACTGGCACCCTTTCAAAAAAAGGTAAAAATGAGAAAATAACTATGGAACGTATGAAAAGACAAAAAACAACATCTCACCTTCTAAATTATGCAAATTTGACAAAAAAAAACTATATTAGCAATAAAAACATAAATTTGGAGGGCTTATAGAGCTCGGAGACAGTAATGCTATGTGCCTGAACTGTTTATGATGGAATACGTGTTAAGGACTGTCTACTTACCCCATCTGACCAACTTTTTTTTTTTTAAGTTTCTGCTGAGAAATACACCCGGGTCAGAGACAAGGCTTTGCATGAATTTCATTATAAAGGACCAAGACAGTGTGATGGTAACTCATTCTCCACTTCCTTCAGAGAATAAGAGCGTGTTTTAATCAAAGGGTTTTAAAGGTGCAATTTTTGACATGATATCAGCTGCGGTAAATGGAGGTTATTCATAATCAAATCAAACTTCATTTATGTAACATATTCCACACAAGGAGCAAACACAATGCGCTTTAAAGAAAGTAAATATAAATAAAGGTAGAAAGACAATGAAATAAAACTAAAACAAAAAAAGAGGCATTAGAAGATTTTAAAAAATTAATTAAAATAAAAAGTAGAGGATAAAATACATAGGCTATATACCACATGAATGTACTGGGACCTGGTGTTATTTCCCCTTGGTGAGGCTTTCACATGCTTGAGAACATCAGCAATTGATCACTTCTATAATTTTGGAAGGTGATCCTCAAAACTAAGCTACCATTTAAGGAGGAAACAACTACTTATGGATACCTCTGTGAAGCCAACGTTGACTTTGAAAAAGAGCTTCAGAGTTTAATACGTTAGCTACCCTTTTTGGCAAGGTGGCATGACTTAAGCTATTCCCGAAAGGGGAAAAAATATTAGTAAAGGAAAAAAATATATTTATCCCATATTGGGATTCAAGAATGATACAGCAAAGAAGCTGACCAAGATTTTTGTTTAGCCTAACTGCAAAGTGTAACCTCCAAATCCTGGAGGAAAATCGGCTTCCGTCGGATAAAAACCTAAAATATACACCTTTCAGCACGACCTTAAAGTATAGTCCAAAGCGGCCCATTCAAAGTCCTGACTTGAGTCCTATTGAGAAGCTTTGGAAACACCATGAGTGATCCCCTACTAACCTAAACCCTTAAGAAAATAGATCGAAGCTAGTGTCAAAATTTCACAGCTGTAATTGCTTGCAATATATTGAATTTTTTTATTTGCAGTTTCACTTCCTTCACCCATAGAAGTGCTTATTTTTGAGCCAATGTGTACATATAATTTGTAATCCAACAAAATGGCCGAACAACATCAGCAATATTGCGGGATGTCTATTACATTCATTTTACTTTTGTACTTCACCAAAACACTCTAACCGCAGCATCAAAGTCTTCACTGTCTTTTGGCGTACACCTCTTAATTAGAGTGAATAAAGACATAAATAACACAAATCAGACCATCCCAGCGAAGAACACCTTTATTTCCTGCCCAGAGACAGGTTGGCAGTTTTATGTTGAGAAAACATTTAAAAATAGCCAAGATCATGAAAAACATTTTGGAGAAACAAATGGGTAGGGTATATCTTAGCTGGCAGGCGTTTGAATAAATCAAAATTACGTAAGTATTTCTCTACATTACAAACCCCCTTCCGTTAAGTATATGTCCTGCACTCAAAGGGGTGTGTTTTGATAGAGGCCTATGTGGTGGAAATACGGTAACAACCAACAAAATTAAAAACACCACAAAAGCCTACATGAATACACACAACCTCCAGTAAGCTCTCTGGAAGAGATCTTTTTTTCCCCTCCATTGGCAGTTAAATGGATTGACTGGTCAACTTGGACAACTAATTGTGTCACATACTAACATCAAAAGAAAATGGAGACGAAAAAAACACATCTTATTCCCAGATAAACCAACTCACTGGCGATAGAATGCTAACTGTATTGGGTATGGCTGGCTGAAACTTTTAAAAATACATTTGTACATTCATTCACTTACTCTGGCCCAACTCCCACTCTTGGTGACGAGGTGTACGGCAGACTCTTGTCACTAAATAGCTGGCTGACTGACTGGTGTGCATCAAACAATGTAGCTTTTATAGACAATTGGAATTTTATGAGGGGGAAAGCCTGGCGTCGTGAAGAGAGACGGACTCCATCCGACCTGGAGAGTAAATAATCGCTGTAGCTGAGTGCCATTGGCACCAGCCAGGAAACGGGCATTTGCTCTTTGTCTCGTTATTAGTCATCTGCGCCAACATGAACCATTTGGGGAGGCAAAATCTCTTAATCCATGATCAGGAACCAGACTGAGATTAGGAACAATATTGAGACTGGGTCTTTTCCTCGCCGTGTTAAAAGAAAGTCGTTAATGTACAGAAATATTTGTTATAAAAAAATATAAATCAGCATTCACTGTAGTAGTCATGTTTCTCTTAACAACAAACCATCTGAAAACTAACTAAGAATGGCTTTACTAAACGCTAGATGTTTAAACTATAAGACCTGTCTTGTGAGGGAAGTAATCATTAAAGTGGATCATTAATCCAACTGTGGCTCACGTCCGTCTCACGGACACGTACGAGAGTAGCACGGACACGCCCGTTGACAACTGCTGGGAATCCAGCTGATTAACAGCCTTTAACAACAACCTGGAAGGTGCCAGAAGGTAGACAGGTTTTGGGGCTGTCAGAGAGACCAAATGAAGAAAAGACAAAACAAGGAAAAATAAAAAACGCCAGAATCAGTATTTTTGTTTTTCCATACTTTTTAAACATTATGCTGCCCTGAAATGGGGAGGGGGAGGTTTACTCATTCATTATATTTGCACCATTGCATGTGATTTAATATTCTAAAAAAAAGATTCTAAAACTGTGGAGTACAGAGGAAATTTTTTTTTTTTTTAATTGTCTTTGTCCCAAACATTATGAAGGGCACTGTATGTATACCAAGAATAACCAAAACAAAGTCTAGAGAAAGATCATTTGCATACAGAGCTCCAAAACTATGGAATAGCCTCCCAAAATGTATGCAAAACATGTTTCTATATTTAAATCTAGATTAAAAACGTATCAATTTAAACCTACATATAATCAATAGGGGACCTGTGACAGAGATAGGACTGTGGCTAGTAGAAATTTTTGGTGCCAAGAACCATTCCTGTTGCCGCACCATCACTGGTGGTTCCCCTCTAGTTTGCTGGGTTCTGTGTTTGGGTGGGCGGGATGGGTTCGGACCACCTTCATGGACATGAGCCAGTTTCCAGCACTCACCCTCTTTCTATGCTACCATAGATATATGTAGCTGTGACCACTCACAAAGTTTCACTTTTAAAATTACTTAACTCGAGATCATACTGCATCCAAAAGGTAAGCATTAACAATGGACTATCTCTTTCTTTCGAGCGATCACGCGAGGCATCCTGCAGGACTGCCCCTCGCCTCCGGATATCACAATGTTTTTGATTTTCCCTCAACTCCTCTCCTGGAGGGCAGCACACACTATGGACATTAGTTTTTTTGCATTATTTCAGCTCCTAGTGAGTTTTTCCTTGCCACTGTGGCCACCGACATGCTTTCGGGGAATCAGGCCTGGGACATTGTATTGCCCTTCATTGTAAAGCGTCTTTGTAATATGGAAATATGCGAAAAGCACTTCATGAAAATAAATTGACTGACTGATTGATTGATTCCAGATAAGGTTGTGAAACCAATAGTAATGCATTTGTGATGAAAAGTGAGTGCCTGCAAAGCAGGAAATGGATAGTGTAGTAAGATATGACAACAGTCAAGAAATCTATGCAGTGACTCGAATAAAAAAAAAATTATCATATGAATGACTGAATGCGGAGTTTCATGTGCTGGTACAAAGATTAGATTTTACATCTAAGAGAGGAGCCTGAATTATGTTGTTCAGCCCCAAAATAAATCAGCAACCAAGGAAGTATCCCAAGGGGCCCAACAGGACAGGAAATAGTACACCTTGAATTCACTGGAACAATTTGTGCCTGCATGTGTGCATGCATAAATGTATCCACCTGTTTTTCAGATATTTTTGCTTTATAGTTCAGCTATTCGTTTGCATTGGTGTATATATACACATTTAAACTACGGGATATAAAAATTCTAGGGATCGAGAATTTCATGGTCTCTAACAATTGATGATCATGTCAGTAATCCATTAGTAACTCAATCATTTAGCTGCATTTACTGAACCGAGTCAATAACTAAATGAAATGGCATAACTGTATAAAAGCCAGATTTTCACATATGCCAGTCACCTCACAAAGTAACGTTTACATCAGCACTTGTGACTCATTGCCATGTGGAAAAGCATAAGCAATTTCTTTCATGGACCCCCTGCAGAGTGCTACATTCTACTATTTGGGGCTCGGATTGTTCACAAGAAACGTCTGACAAAAACAAAAGAAGTCCTTGTTTCACGATAACTTACAAAGAACTAAAAGACCAATAACAGGGTGCAAGACAACACACCATGTTAAGTGGAATAAAATTCTTAGATTAAAGTACCCCATGCCTTAACAAACCTGATTGGGCTCACTATTGTTTTTGTCCAAATTCCAAAGCAGATGCATGATAACGGGTAGAATGATGTAAATTTTGGCCAGTAGCCATAAGGCAAGTATAAACACTTTCTAATGTTTTATTTTACAAACGGCACTTTGCCAGGGTAAACAGGTTGTGCATCCAATAGGCTTAGGAAGGAAGCTTCCAAATGCATTATCTTCGGCAAATTTGCCTTACAATGGACTGGCACGTTTAAACTGTTCTGAGCATTGGTACTAAAATTACAGTTATAACAAAAACTGGATCATTAAATGTGAATCTGCCGTTTAGTGCTACTAGGTTTAAACAAAGGTTTTAGATGTGGATCAATGCAGAGAACACCTTTACTAGCTGGAACCCCACATTTTTCAGTCTTACCATTTTTTTATTTATGCGAAGCAAGAAAATAAGGTGGAATGATGCTGAAATAAAAATGAAGAGGTGCCCCACAACCCCCACTCTTCTTGCCCAAACAATCCTCAGGTCTCCCTGGGCGAGAACTGAGGGGTAAAGCCATACAGAGGAAGCGTATTTTCAGTGGGAGGGAGGGGGGCTTGGCATGCAGGATTTATAGGGGGAAAAATGGCAAACAAACCATACTTGAGAGATAAGTGCCACAAATTTCCACAAAAGCAATCTCCCAAAGTACCTGCACAGGAAGGGTGAAGTTTTAAAAGTTGTGAACGAGAAATGCAATGATAATGTAGTTTTACTGCATTTAATTGCCTCGTAGCACAACCTAGCAGCATATTTCCCTTAGAAGAAGGGGCATGAAGAACATGCATCTCATCCAACATATACCATTGTCTAAAACTAAACTACTGGGTGTCAATAATCCCCCCCCCCGCTGATCTTCTAAAAAAAAGACCTGTGAACCCAAGCAAGGATGAGGCTGATCCTGCCGCATCACCACACATGAAAGGGGGCTGCCTCAGAGACTCGCTGAGCCCACCTGCTGTGACGCTACAACTGATACCACAGGTATACTACAAACATTACACGGCGCTATGTTACAACTACCAAAAAGCTGGTTTCAAGGGCACAAATGCTGTATGAACAACATTCTGTTCTCAGCGATCATTTTTGTAATGCAATTAGTCTCACGTAAAACAATTATCCAGTGTGCACAAGGCAAGCACGGGAAATTACTGATCGTTTTCCCTCATTACAGGTGGATGCATCACTGTTAACACCTTAATGTCAACAAAGCAAGGACCGACCACATTTTATTTACTCAATATTAAGTCCCCAAGTGTAATTAACGTTATAGCAGTATTAAATAGCAGAAGGTTTAATAATTTACACCTTCTTGTAGACTGCATCACTAAGAAAATCATCAACCCTGGAGTAAATGACCAATGGGCAAGTTAGTAGCTATTTAAGAAATGTGACACCGTGTAGCTTTTTTAAGTTGAAACCGTCTTTTGTGACCGCAAACACCTAATATGTGTTTGGTTGTGCTGGATTACTGCCAAATCTCTCCCAATAAAGAGAGAAGCATCATGTGCAAATATAATGAATGAGTAAAAATATGCATTTTATCTAATACTAAACAAAATACTACACTACTTTATAGAAGCTGATAAGTATGTGCTAATAATTCATAGTAGCCTGCAAATGCTAGGTAGGAGTTGCCAAATATTTTTACTACAGCTTTAAATTACAAAGCTCTGTAGCTTTAACTTTGTAAGAGCGGCAGTAGAAGGCCAACGGCCATGTTTCAGTACGACACCCATATACCTCTAGAACATTGATATTAGACAGGTATGGTCTGCCTTGGCATGAATATACCTCATAAGACTCAACTAAGTGCAATTAGCAGCCTTATTGCCACACTAGTAGTGTACATCGCCTTTCCCCTTCCTATGTCCTCTAAAGGTTGCTCACCCATTTAAAGTTATAAAGAGAAGAGAACTAAGAAGTCAATCAACTTTTTCCAGATGCCGTGGCTCCCAGAAACTGTATGATGTTTGTTTGTGAGAGAGGACTACAGGTTGCCATTGGGCTGGGAATTGGGACTGATATTTTGCATTACAGTTAAGAATGCAGTTTAAAACAGTTTAGCACACCATCTACCGTTAACCACAAACCTCACTCTCACTTGTTAAAATACTCATTAAATCATGGTTCAACTCCGGTCAGTTCTAATTGGCAGAATTTGGACAAACAGATTCTCCAAAAAAAATTATTGTCAAGCCCCAACAAGTGCATCATGTCATAACCCATCAAAGCATTCAGATTTTTTTCATGTTAAACTTATGAGTAAGCAAACAATGACTCAATCACAATCACATTTAGATAAATCACAATAAGAGATTGTGAGTTGCTCTAACAGCTACTGCATTGTGAATGCATAAAACAGGCACAAACCTGTTCTTTTTTTCAATGTAACTCTTGCAGCAAAAATAACAACAATAGCTTAAATGCCTTCTGATTGGCTTAGTCGATAAAGGAGAAAAAGAGACCCAAGAGCAGCATTTCGCATGTTCCAATCCAGCTCATGTAATTTGCAGATTGTGCCTGGTAGAAGACAGCAGCTGGGGTTGCGGAGTATGAAATCAGCATGGCTCGTTTTGGCTTGTTAACAAGCATCTCATATTGGCTTCCCGGACAGCAGCGGGCTAGCAGTGCCATAGGTGGTAAAATAAAATAAAATAAAATAAAATAAAATAAAATAAAATAAAATAAAATAAAATGGGGCCTACAAATGAAACCAGGACAGAAGGGACAACAAACAACTTCATTTACAAGCAAGTTCTAAATGCCAGATTAATTGAGGCAAAAACCAGCCTCTTGGTGAGCGGCAAGGTGACCTAGCAGTTAGCGTTGGTGGTAGGGTCCTGGTAGGTTTTGATTGCTTGGGGATCCTCCCGCATTGCAAATACTCATTGGAGACTAAAAACCTGGCTCTGTGTGCATGTAGCTAGGTTGGTTTGTATGTCTCCAGCCTGGCTATGGGTTGGATTTCCATCTTGGGTATACCCTGCCACACCACCTGTGTCCAGCAGATTAGGCTCTGGCACTACACAACCCTGAATTGGAAAGTGAACTAATGAATGAATTAACCGCATATGATTGGGGTACAATTTTACTCGGCAGCGTAGTTCACATAGAACTTTTTTTTTACTTAGTTAAATTTCCATTGATATCAAACAGTCTTATAAGTATGCACAGTTTGAATAAGCACAGTCAACAATTAGATTCAATTCACAGAATCAACTTTACTGATAATGCCTAAAAATAGAATTTAGTACTAAACGGAACGAGTTCTGTGCGAAACCACAATCGGGTTTGTGTTTTGCATTGAGCCCTAAACTAATGTGCTGAATTTTTTTCTCGTTACGATATAGCGCCTTACATAGTAATGTAATACCTTTGCCAAAATTATACAAACCTGCATAATTTGGTAAACTATCGAAATACACCCTGTTCACAGGTCCAAGATGCTTTGTGAATAAATTAAACGCACGTCTGGATAATACATACTTATAGGATACGACCAATTTATCCTGATTAGAATTTTACAATATATTCGGATGTAGAAGATTGGATAACATCGCTATTAAACGACCTCTTTTAGCTTACTTATAAAATTATAACCGTTACCAATTGAATGGGAACGTTTCGTCTTTATTTGGTGGACTGTAATGAAGTTTTTTCTCATTCATTTAGTCACTAAAACTTATCTTCAGTATTTGCACAGGCTATAGTAAACATATTGCACTGTACCATATTCCATTGCATGAACAAAGGTATAATCCGTGGATTTAAAGCCTCAAACTATCGCCTAAACGATTAAAGGAAGTGGCTTGAAAAGAGAATTTGTAGTCGTCTGTTTCTACTTGGTGACTAAAGGCCTCCCGTATGTTTTACCCAATTCCTTTCTAACGGCAAAACAACCATACACTATTGGATCCCCAGATTACCAGTAAACCAGTTAACCAGTTAACTACCGGAGGCACGAGGTTTACATTTTGTTGATCATGTTAATTAACCTAACCTATCAAGACAAAATATACATGCACAGCATTTATCTAGCTAAACAGCATAGCCTCCAACATGCAGTGGATCAAGGATATCATCCTGATTAACGTTTTATAATTTTAGCTGTTACAGGTGTTGTATCGCCTGGACCGCACCTTCGTACTTCGGAATAAATATGGCCTCAGTATTAACTATTGTCTGTGACTTGAAGCAAGACATTCAAACCCATATGCTATAAAGTTAATAAATAACCAAATTAACTACAGTTGGAACCCATTTAATTTGACTTTCAGCTATTGGTGTTCGACAGTACATCTACAAAAATGTATCCAATTCCGTAGAAATTGAGCAATAAATTAATAAATAAATTAAAAGTACCATCTGATTTCAGTAAATACAAAGCGAGCAGTTTCGAGTGACTGTAAACATGGTATAAAGATTTTGGCTTTTAACCTAACAAACTCAAATTAAGCTTAGTGGCTAGCTACCCAAGTAACAAGGTAGTTGACCTTAGTGGACGCCGTGTCTGTAGCCGACATCAATATAGCTTGTTTTGGGTTTCAGTAACCCAGTACTTAATTTTTATTTTTAAAGTGGACATATTTTACGTGCTTGACAAGATACTTGCAAATTAATGCAGTATAAATCCTATACGCTCTGCGCCGCCAGAGCACAGATAATGATAGCTCGGCAATCACCTACCTGTTATAGAAGCTGGCTAGCACGTTAGCAGCCTTGCGCCGAGGAAAGACACCAAACAATTTCGCTAACTACTCCTTTTTAGAAATTTCAAATCTACATCACACTTGGTGCGTCTTCTACTGCGAGCTAAACGTAATGAACTGAAATGCGTATTGTATAAAATAAAACAAACGTCCAAGACATATATATTTTGCTAAAGACCCAATACATAACATATGCACTCCTGTAATGTACATCACCTACCTTGGGCTTCTTCTGGTTTCCTAGTCCGTTCAGCCAGCACACAACATTCCCTCAATTCTGGTCTTAAGGTTTTTCTTCTTCTCAGGTATTATTATACCAATACAGTGCTTAACTGGTTTTGTCAGTGGCCCTTATCACTTCAAAGAACTTTCGTTAAAAAAGGCATGAGATCCTAAAAATCTCTCATCATTGGTCTGACTCTCCTCTTGCAAGATAAGTCCAAATATTCCGGTTTTTACGGCTCAAGATCGATCGATCGATTGATTGATTATAAAAACGCATCTGCTTGAGAGCCGCAGTGTACGGGGTGAGCACGCCTATTGCCACAACAACTGCCCAGCCAACAAGCTGCGCGCGACGGGTAGCTACTCGATTATTTATGAGGGGTGGGATGGGACTTGTCCCGGATTCGTTTGTAATTATTCAAGAGGCGGGCATTGGGGGACAACTATCGAGTATTTTTGTACAAACTGACGTGATGGAATCCCTATGTACATTGGGACAACAGTGGGACAAACAGATGTGTGATTTATACATATATTTATTTTTTAATTAGTTCTAGTTCGTAAAGTAAATACATAAATGGTCCTACTTATTAATATTCATATCGTACTGCATGAGATAATATAGTCAGATATTTACATACAGTGCAGCTTATGCATTTCTGTGGTCTAAATCATTGCGTAAAATATGATCAGTTTTAAATATTTTCATTTCATGATTGTTTTGAAATAGGGTCATTTTGATCAAATCAGCAATCCTTATCTGTTTGACTCTTTA
>JAOVYW010002372.1:0-15156 GCA_025775045.1 Hiodon tergisus
CACACACACACACACACACACACACACACACACACACACACACACACACACACACACACACACACACACACTATCTAGCATATATTCGCCATCTGTCCACACAGCTTGGTAGAGTTAGTATCTAACACTTAAAACAGTACTGTGCACATGCAGCAAGGCATCCTGATTTTCTTTCTAACCCCTAATTGCTTAATTGGAGTCACCTGTTTTTAATTACATGCTAACAGAACATTAGAACAAGACTAGCGGACCTGTGGCTTACAATGGGACCCATGCTCCATAGAGACACACGATCCTGTGCAGGAAAAGACTGAGGCTGACCTTCGTAGATGGAGATGATGTGAGGGTGTCGGAGAGAGGACATGATCTCTATCTCCCTGCGGATGTGCACCATGTCCTGCTCGTCCTTGATCTTCTCTTTGCGGATTGTCTTGATGGCCACCTTGGGAGAGAAGGAAGATGAGACGTCACCGTCAAGGCTTCTCATCCAATCAAAAAGAACAGGCCCATGCATTCGACCGGGGCAACTGGGAAGAGTGACCTGGACCGTTCAACCTCCCGAGTATCAACGCTTAGTTCTTTCTGATTTCGCCCTTCTCAGAAAGAATGATCCATCACTACTGATGTGACAGTTGCAATCCTGATCAACAACTGAAGATGGTGTATCCATACCAGAGCTTATTGTTAAATAGGAGCGTGCCTCCCCCACTTCACACACATGGTGCACCAGACAGGTAGTCTGTGAACAGAATGCATTGTGCAGCGGCTCGTTTCACCCAGTGTGCAATTGGCAGAATCCCCTGAGAAAGAAAATGAAGGTGCTCCCTTGAGTGGAATGCTAACGGGAACCTGCACTCTAGCATTACCTCTGTATTATAGGTGGGGCCAAGTCTTTGTTTGCCACTGCTGTCGACACCACTAATCCCTGTCTAATAGATGGATCAGATGGCAGATTGGGGGGGGGGGGAAGCCAGCGTGTCTCCATGGCGATGGTGAGGCGCCATGGCTCCTGCGCGGCCGAGGTCTCCCTCCACAGAGTCGTCCCACCCACCCCCAACACCAAACCTTAGGCAGGTTTTTGTCCTCAGCCGACACGACGCGACGCGACGCGCCCTCCACCACGAGAAACCTCTCGTCTCCAGCTTTCACCCGTGGCCTTAGGTAGCAGCATCCGTTGTCATACACGTGACGCAACGAAGACCTGACCTCAGAGCTCTTTAGCTTTTACTTACTGATTCCTTACATGTATCTCGGTTAACAGCTTCACAGGCAGAAATAGCCTGTTCTTTCGATCTAGCCTGAGTGATGAATGATGATGTTCAGGGGAAATCGGGTTGTCGAGTGGACACAGAGTACTCCCAAGGGAAATCCAGGGGTGTTATAAATAAAAACCCCAGTTCCGTTTCCAGAGCCCAAAACAAATATTCAGGGCCCATAAATAATTCTGATCACTAACAGGCTTCCTTATGAAACACCGCTGTGCTCAACACGCTCGTCCTTTAATTCAGTTCTAGGCTATTAGCTCCACATGTCATGCCTGGTGCGCTACACGACTGGGGACCGGAGGTCAGAACATAAACGTCGATGGCGCTTTAACCCCAATGCAGGGCAGTCGAATGCAAAGAGGTACGAGGGCGAACAGGATGTTGTAAGGGCCGGCTCCTAAGTGATTCATTTCCTGTCTACCCTTGTCACTCACAGCCACACAGTCACATGTCGCAACAACAACTCCCATGCAGGGATTTAAAAAAAGAAAAGAAAAGGAAGTTCTCAAAAATGCAAACTGGAAATTTTTTTTTTTTCCCTCCCTGCACGGGGGATATCCTGAGTGAGTTCTGTGACGGAAAATTCTTCTCCCTTTTCCAGGAAAGATGAACTGAAGTGGAGACGTATCGGTGCCAAGTGGCCCTCATTTAAAAATTTGTGTCGTGGATTATAACGTATTTTATCAATTATCCTCATCCATACTGCCTGGTCTCCCAAACAATACCTCCAGATGCTTATCAGATGCCCTTCCGCGCATTTCACAGACGCCAGACCGCTGAATATTTACTGGAGTAAACTGGGAGTGGTCCTTTGTTCAAGAGTATATCATCTTTGCTGATCTTGGATTTCACGTTTAACCTACCGGCCAACCGGCAGCCCGACTCTATCTCTGCAGATGTACAGACAGACCCAGGCCCAGCCTCTCTGTCAGCTTTCAGCGATCCCGTCTAATCATTTATAGATGGCTCTGGAACTAATTACAGTAAAAGCGGCACACAGGGGACTGCTGTAGCACAGGAGACATATGGACAATGGACAGAAGTAAAAGAGAGGGGGCAACGGGTGAAACGAGAGGCTGGATATTTGAATCTTCTTTCGACAAAGAAAGGCTGGTGTGAAGTTGCTGCCCTGGAGCTTTTCGATGTACTGTGGTTGCATCTGCTCTACTTAGAAAGAACGCTAGTTTCCGTCAAAGTTTCTGGCAAGGGGCTGTCTAGATCGACCTCTTTTCTAATGAACCCATGACGCTCCGTAGGATGTGAGTGTCCACCAACAAGTGTCCGCTTGTCCGAATGATTTCCAAAAGATTCCACAACGGTTCAAAGAAAGCGTTGGTTTTGTGGGTCAGACGCATGTGTAGGCAGTCGCCAGTCTGAGATGGCCAGGGTCAATCAGGCGAGACGAATCCTGGCTGCAAATTCCAGCCGGCGCTATAGTGAAATCATCGACATAATTGCGGTACGCGGCGCGCCGGCAGACCCCCAGCGCGCAGGTAACGGGCCATCCCGTCCTCCGTGCCCGAGTTGCCGGATCGGCGGGCATACTTTCGTTTGATCCCCATGCCAGCTGGCCGGCCTCTGGCTCCAAGCAGAGCGGCGTCATTGAGGTGCACACAAACGCACGCGCTGTTTGCCCACTCTCCCAGGTGTGCTTCCGCACGAAGGCCGTTTGAAGTGAAAGGCTACACCCGGTCTCACTGGAGCTCAGCGACATGCAGTCTTTTCCCAGGCCACTGACGTCCATGAAAAGCATTAGGGTGCGAAGGCCGGGACCCTGTGTGGCACAGTACAGGTACCCAATATAGATTCTCCTCTAATGTACTTACCGGCCCTTGACCAAATCTTGGCAAAAATAATGGAAACCTTTCCACACTGACAAATTGACTAAATTTAAGGTCCATACTAAGTCTATATAGTATTAACGCATTTAGAAATGTCACTTTTTGTCTAAGATTTTTTTTTTTAAACCTTTTTTTTCTCAAGAATTTAAAGTATTATGAAGCTCTATAGACTACATCTCCCATGGTGTCTGTGGGCGGAAGGGAGAGAAGGAGGAGACGTTTTTTGTTAGTGGGTCTTTGTGTTGGGTAAGAAAGTGTAACCTTTAGATAACCATAACACATATTGGCGCGTTCCATTGACACCTCAGTCTTTCCAGCCCCCCATTATATTCACCACCCGAAATCTCAATGAGCTCACGGTAAGTTGAGCTCATTCTGTCGTCCCAAACTCCGGCTCACCCCTCTACTCACAGTGTTCCCTGTGTCCTCCGATCTCAGTTCCCCAGATCCCTTCAACTCAATTTCACAGGATATTAACTATACAAACGGGGGTTCATTTCCTGCTGAAGACGGTCTTTCATGTGTCACTATCTACTTTCACAGAGACTGTCAACACAGTCTTTTCAGGCAGCCCCTGTGTGCACACACACACACACACACACACACACACACAGAGGTAATCCCCCCCCTGTTCGCCCTGAAGAAAAACTACTGATCAAGACAAAGAAATATAGGCGGTGAGAATTTGTGACGTTCATTGTTTATTGACCACACGGTCTATGGGGTTCAGAGGTTGTGTATGCACAAACATAACTGCAGACAGAATATGAGCCCTGCTTTTCCTCCGTATGGACTGGGAACAGCAGACTGGCTGCACAGCACTGTAAGACACAGGGGGCCGTCATAACCCACAAAGTCATTACTACTCTTTAGTCTAATTTGTGCTGCCTGGGTTTCTACTTTTAAACCTGCTTAGTGAGCAGGATTCCCCCAAACGCTTCTCCTGGCACGCTAAACAGAGGATGTGGAGGTGAGGCACAGCGAAACCGTGGACCAGGGCTGCTGATCAACGCCCTTTCCTCCTCCTGCCGTGCTGACGGGATCCAGACACCCCCCCCCCCCCCCCCACACACACACACACAGCCCCACACTCCGCTGCCGGATCGCCGAGAGGGGAAACGGGCCCTCCGGTCATGGCACCCGCCCAGCCGCAACTCAGGGAGGGAACCCGGCAGCTTGGAGGCTCCTCTCATCGCTGGTGGTGGTCCGTCAGCCTTCTGACAATACCCTGGAGGAACCCGGCAGTTAAGGGATACGGGACCCAGGAATGGGGCTTGCAGTGTCAGGGAAAATGGCTCCCTGCCCTAGCCACTGGGCCGTCCTGACTGGTGTCCTCGGTGATCCTATGCAACGCAAGGCAGTTGGGAACTGAGAAGAGGCTGGCAGAAGGGCTCCCTTTTCAGGGGCTAACATATTCACACATTACGGTAAACTAGACTTTGGCGCGGAGAGCTGCCGGGTTTTTTTTCTTTCAGTTTATTTTCAACCAAATAAATTCTAAACGAACCAAAACATAGCAAACAACACTGCACTTTCACTTAATCACAACACAAAAAGCAATGTGGCTGGTGGGAATTTGCAGACGGTTTGCTCAACAGTCACACTCTTATTTACCAGCTGTTTAAGAGATAAACACACACACACACACACACACACATCCCTGGCCCCTGGCCCAGAAATACAGACCAGACCTGATGCAGCACATGTGAGCAAATGAGGGGGTTGGACTGACACACTTAGGGCCTGGGCGAAAAAATTTCTGGGGCCTGGACTGCGGCTATCGGAACCGAGACAGTCCCGTGGACCAAATAATTTTTAACAGGCAGAAATATCAGGCCTTGTCACCTTCCGTTTCTCAGCGGTTACAACATGGCAAACACGGTATTGATACCGTATTTAGCTAAAATACAAACTGAAGATACAGGGAAACCGGTATTACACTGCCACATGGTTTTAGCAGGATATAATCCTCAAGCAAGGGCAAACGTATGTGTTTGTCACTTAGTCTCTCTACTCAGCTTCCCAGCACATAGCAAACTTACTTTGCAGTTTTATAATTTTAGCTCCCATAGACTCATGCTCACGGGGCGTGACCTTTTAAATTGAACTACTGAAGTGTTTGGTTGATGCAACTTTTCTCTTACTTTCTTAAGGAGCAGACTGGGGGGGGCATGGTAAGCTAGTTAAGTTTCTTCCTGGCAAACTCCACCCATGGAAAGTTCTTCTTGTTCTGCCAGAAGTGACCAGAGTCGAATTCTGCAGCACCTGTTAATATTGTTTGTCCCACTGCAAGGATGCTCGTGTTGGAGCCAAGTTGTTGTTTTTACCACTGTCAATAAAACACACTCGCGACATCACTCGTCTTCACAGCATTGAATACCTATAATAAAATATCCCAACGTGCTCAATTTAAGCGGGGCATTGTCAGTAAGGCATTTACGGGTGCAAAGTTGCTAAATCGTATTCGTCTGAAAGGTTTGAATCCAAACTGAGAACACAACATGTATTCATAAATATATCTAAACACACTGCCTCGTTTTCCCCCTCGTGGCGCTTTAACCACTTCCGCAAACAAACCCTTGTAGCGTCTTGCTTTCTCTCCTAGCATATTTTTAAGCAAGCTACCTATGCGAATGCGTCTATTTGTGGCTTTATGACATTCGAAAGGAAGCGCGTTATTTGGGGCCGATGAAGTCGCATCGACTGTGCCTAAAAGTAACTTGGTATTTAAATGGACTGCTATGCTCCCATATAACTGTTTGGGTGTTTTTACCCTGACTATTAATGCTTTGTTAATTGTTATCAAAGAGCAGTGGCTCTGACGGTGGGACATTCTTTCCGTCTTACCTCTCTTCCGGATTGCCTTTCAATCGCCTTTTTCACTTTTCCGTAAGTTCCTTTCCCAAGAGTCTCCATCAACTCGTAGCGGTGTTTTAGATTGTGCTTGTGGTGGTGCTTCTTGACGCCCGACCCTCTTCTGCCACTGCCAACTGTCAGTGACTCAGCTGCCAGGTGCTCGACAGGTAATTGTGGAGGGGATTGGTCCCCCAACTTCCCCGAGGAAACGTGGGTTGTCGGCTCGTCCTCGGAACGGGACAGCCGGTGGGGTGATAGAGAAGTTGATTCCATTTTAGGGGAGTTATGGAGAAGAAGGAACAAAAGATGTTCCTCACCGGCCGTTATCTCTATATAACTACTAATGGTATAAAATATGTTAAAATACTAATGTTGTAGTAATCTTAATAAATAAATAAATAAAGACGATCGGTTTGTAATTTAATATAAATATGCTAAATGGTGTTTATTGTTTCAATAGATCATTCACTAATCCAGGCTGCTGTGTTTCTATTCTTTTTGTTCGAAGTACCGTAACTCTGAACATGCTCTGCAGGGTACAGTACAGTCGGCTCCTGTATTAAATAATAAAATGGAGAGGGGGAAACGCACTGAAGATTAATAGCAACTCCCCATATGTAACTGAATGCAAACGTAAAAATAAAAAAAATACGAGAGAATATGTTCAAAATATATATAAATTTAACTTGAGAAAAACCTCACGTCAGTAGCTATCTCCACTTTCGCTCTCGTACATCGCTTCTTCACGTATAGAGAGCGACTCACAGAATGCAGAGGAAATATTCAGTCGTTAAAAAACAACATATTAAGTGCAGGGAATATCAAGCTATTAAGTTTTTCTCTCCCTCTCTCTCTCTCTCTCTCTCTCTCTCTAAGTCATGACGCCTTATTCTGCCGGTGGTGTGCAGTTAGAGTGTAATGTAAATATGTTTGCCTTATAGTCAAAAGTAATTAGAAAAAACCTTCATCCTCTTTGCTTCCCGGGAAAGCGAGCGAAGCCGGCGTTCTGGACGTAGATACACCTCATTTTGTCCCCAAACCAGGTGTAACGTCATTCAACGGGACTCTGTCTATTGTGCGAGCGATCCATGGCCAAATCGTCGTCAGAGGTGTGCGGTGCTCTGTTTCGGAAAGCTGAGGCGATCTCTGCAATGCCATGGTCATAATCTTCCTCTTCTCTCGTGCCTTCTTCTTTCTCTCTTTCTCTTTCTAACCTAGTAGGCAGTGAATACGGAATGTGAGTTGCGCGAAACAAGGGGCGGAGTTACAGTCCTCTCTTTGTATTTCTGAGTTTTTTTCCCTCTCGCTTTTTCTTCCTTGGCTGCTGCGTTCTCTTCCCACTCGCGTTGGCTTACGGTGCCCGGCCGTGTTAAAGATCGGTGCTTATCGGATAGGCGGCGGCAGATTGCAGCTGGAGCATACTAGGATTAACAAAACAAAAAAAACGGTTGGAAAATACACAGTACTAAAGATTAATATGGGGGAAAACGTCTTGTAGATAATTCGCAAAATCAACTCTAACAGTCATTTTAAAATGTTACCGCCATCAAAAGAGGGCCAAAGGTGTATGGATTCATGCTTGACCAGATACATGCATATGTCACTTTCTAAAAAGACTTTTTTTTTTTTACATTACTACGCTGGTGCCAGCTCCATGGGTGCTGGGTGTTTCTCGAGCACCTCCAAAATGATTTATACTAGTGTCACTGAACACCCCACGAAAGGGATTAGCACCCCCAATCATTTTGAAAAGTTGGCGCCATTGCATACCACATGACTCGTATTCTATGCACTGGGGGCTGAATGTGGGTTCGTGATTGAATTTAGGATAACGGTTCTCCTCGCTGTCACAAAGTGACATTTCAGAAGAGGTGCACAACATTAGTGCACACCTTGAAAAAGGTTCCCCCAGGGAGAATTGGGCATTACTTAAACACTGACCCTCAACACACCGCTCGGCGCGCAGTCATTTACCACTGTTGTGTCGGAGAGAAGATGCCGGTTCTGGACCGGTTCTGGATTCCTGGGAACTTTTCCTCCATCCTGCCTGCGGTGTCAGTATGGGAATCTCGGTCCACTGGGCCTTCAGGGGCTCCGTGGCATGAACAGTGGCAAAGGGGGCATCGAGGACTGGCCCCCCTCTCCCGGGCCGAAGTCCTTCGTCTAATTGGGTCATAGAGGGTAAAAATACTGCCAATCCCTCGCCCCAGCATTCCTTCACCGGTGAATCCGGTGAATGCTTTCAATGTACCTGCATCCCGCGTGTGTCTGTGGCATCCGACATCCACGATAGAAACACCAGCATATTCAGCCTGGCGGCGCTGCACGGCATTGCATGGTAAAGTCATCTCGGTAAAATAAATTCTCTGTTTTTAGAATCAGTGGGGTTTTTTGGTTTGTTTTGAGACTTGGTTCCTTTTATCTGAAGATTGGAACAGGACTTCTGTCAGAAGATATCCAGGTGATGTCATTTGCGTTGTTTGCTTTTGCTCTGGCATAAATATAGTAACGTGGGAATTTTTTCTTATCTCATTCCTAAGTGGCAGACGCTCCAAGCCGTGCAATTAACTACGTGCAAAAGGTGACACTTTGCATTGTACACAATTCAGTCTTAATGACAGAACTAAGAGTTTTATCTATGTTTTGCCTTGATAGACATAGTTCCATTTAAATTGAACTGTGGACTGTGGCCGTCCAGAAGAGCACATTTTACATCTCCCTCTAGTGAATAGATGCAAGAAGTACAGTGTCCCAACAAAATATACTGCAAGAACCATCAAAGCCCAGGCCATGGACAACTCCCCCATATGACAGCACAGAACACAGCCGCCATGAAATCTCCTTATTGGCGGTGCTGAACTCAACTGACATGGTCTGGCCCTTATTGGCGGTGCTGAACTCAACTGACATGGGTTCAAGTGAACTCAAGTGACGTGGTCTGCCCCTTATTGGCGGTGCTGAACTCAACTGACATGGTCTGGCCCTTATCGGCGGTTCTGAACTCAACTGACATGGGTTCAAGTGAACTCAACTGACGTGGTCTGGCCCTTATTGGCGGTGCTGAACTCAACTGACATGGGTTCAAGTACACTCAAGTGACGTGGTCTGCCCCTTCTTGGCGGTGCTGACTCAAATTGATGCAGTTTATTCTCCCGGTGAGAGACGTCTGACCATACACTCGTTTTAGGTGCACTGACTACACAACAGCTGTATTTCTGCCTTCTAATCTGCTGACCAGCACAAATGTGCAGATGACAATGATGGTTGCATCAAAAACCTCCTGTGGTCGTATTTACACAATGGAAACTGACGGAATTAAACAGACAGGAAATAAACACACTTTGCTATGATCTACCATTTTGGGGTCTTTGGTGTTCACTTCAGTTTGCAGAACCACACTGAGACCTTTTGGAGCTGTGACCTTTTGTGCAGGAATTGTGTCCAGCAAAGAAAGCAGGTGACCCTTTGATGGACCGCTGCAACACATCTCCGTTAGATAATGAAATCTCTCTAATTCAGAACAGTTTTTTCTTTTAGAAATTGAATCCAGGTGTTCAAAACCCTGCAAGCAATCACTCAGAACAAACTACTGCAAGACTGACAACCCACCAGGTTTCAGAAGCACTATGAAGTTTTTCATACATGACGAAAAATGGACGTGTCATTGCAGAATCGGCAACTAGCGGCAGCGGCGTTAGCTCTTAAATACCAGTTCAATGTCATTTTTTCATATTGCAACAACAAAGCAATTTGAAGAACCGAAACATCATTGGTAAATTACGGAGGCCAACTGGAACCCAGGTTTGTCTTGGTTAGCCACCTTTTGAGGCATTTCAGTAGGCTAATTGTAAACCTTTGGATTCTGCTCCCTGTTAAAATTTGGACCTAGTGTATTCGTCCGCGTGAGGTTTGTAAGGAAAAGCACGAGCCTGATCACCATGTACACACAGAATTATTTTAACCTTCAGCAGGTCTGTTTCTAGTCGAGTGTCTGTTGCGAGAGATTTCAAACTTAGACTGGCAAAACTTGTGCAACAATAGACTTAAAGCAGTAGCGCTTTCTCCAATGCAACACAGGACGGGCACGGGAATAAATGACCCGCATATTTTAATATTGGGGGGTTTTGCCCCCCCCCCCCCCCCATATATATTATAATTACGACCCTGCCTTTATCAGATATTCAGGTCTTTTTTTAAGCGTTGGTGCATGCGAAATTGCCTTAATAACCCCTATTTTTCGTATGAGCCGGTGTTAAATTGTAAAGCTGCGCATTTACGAGGAGTGGACTTGGGTACCTTATACAGCACTGCCGCCTAACGGCTGCATTTTGTTCATTCAGCTCTTGAGATAATAAGTAAATACTGATCATTGCGATAAAAATGTTTTCTGTTTTTGATTGGACCCAGCAAGTTTTCAAAGATCATTAGCAAGTGATTGCTGCCGTAGTTCACACGGATTGGATTTACATTTTTAAAGATACTGAAGAGCCACTCCCGGTGTCAATACCCAAAATAATGTTAAGAGTAATGATATTTAAAATACCTACAATTTGGGAGATGAGAATGGCAACTATTATTGTTGCCTTCGAGGGTAACAAGGCCCCCAATATACTGATATACATAAAAAATGTACTATTTGGCAAATTCGGCTCCCCACAATGTTGACCCCATGGCTACGTCTCTGATGTCCAGTGCAAGGTGAAACGTTTGGCCACCAAACGAAGCTTAGCCGAAGTGTGTGAGAGAGAGAGTCGTGCCACGCAAAATCCAATCGCATTCTTCATTAAATTATAGTTGATTACTAAACAGCCGCGCTCTCGGCTTGTAGTTCAAATGACTGGACAGCGGGGGGAGAGATTCAATAGAGTACACCTTTTAAAAAAAAAAATATAGCTGAGAGTGAAACGGAAGGCTTTGCTTGTCTGCACAGCGATGCCTGGAATCCGAAATGCTTCGCCCCCTGCAATGTAGGACAGTTCTCACAATCATTTAGCAATGTTGGGCAAGGTTTTGTGGAAATGTTCGGTAGCTTACCGTCATGTTTGCATATGCGTGCCCGGGAACGTTGTATGCTTTTCTCGCTCGTAACGTTGGGCTATTTCTGTTTTGTCCCTGCTATGTTAGTAACACCAGAACAGTTGATTAGAATAAATACGATCATTGTAGTTTTAAGTAAAGCATTAAATGTGTTAAACGCAAAATACGTGTTACTTAGCCTCCTTTATATTTATTAATTATAGTAATGCCAGTGCGAATTTCGGGTTGCCAAAGGTTTGTTTTGGTCGCAGCCCTAATGTTATTTGTGGTACTGCGAACTTTGCTATATTTCTGGAGGGACTAATTGTTAATTTCATGCGTTGAAAATGGATGTAAACCAAGCTCAGAGTGTGTTGAATCGGATATTCTAACAAAGCATGGGCTCAGTTTAGCCATTGACCTGAATTGCTTTCGTATATATGGTAAAATGGATTCTCTGGATAAAAAAAAAAAAAAAAAACTATCTAGAAACGTAATGAGATTTTTTTTAAAGTAGTGTAATACTTTAGTGTTGTATTTAATCAGGTTCTAACCGAAGAAGAAACCCGCTTACACTTGGCCTCTCTAGGAGCGAAGTTGCCCCCCCAATGTCATTAGCCACTTATGCCCAGCGCCAGTGCACCATTGTCAGAGCGCCGCTGGGGTAGGTTAAACAGGTTCTCTTGGCTCGCCACTAATAAGCCTCTCCTACCGGCGTCCTAGGCGCCTGCTTGTAGTACGTTCAAGAGGTCCCTCTCCTCCAATTGGCAGTACTACTATGAAAATAGACACTTGCTACTAATAGATTCAAACAATCAGTATCCAGACTGTTAAGATTATAACTTTCTGTTCAATGAAAATGTTGTTGAAAATTATAATATCGCGACTAGAAATTCAGACTGTATTTGAATGTACCTGGGTGTTAAGTAGTAGTACCATGACCCCAGACAACTTTACACAAAATAAGTGAAGATGATATCACTTCCTCTAGCACCATCTATTGTTGTAATTAAGCATTACAGTACCGGGATTATAGCCTTGGTTTCAGCGACAGAGATTATTTTAGATACACCACCAGGACGTGCGAAGCGTTTGTGCAGCTAGAAAAGATATTACAAGCATATTTACATACATGTAGCAAACTCCCTCCAAGTATCCCAATTCCGATTCAGATTAAACTGTTTTTTTTCTCTCTCAGATATTTCCCTGAAAATGTTTGTGTATGAAAGACCTCTACTTAAGTCTTGGATGTGATAAAAATACTAAATAGTTGTTCCATGCCACGTGCTTGGTCATTGCTGCCCAGAAAGGCATGGAGCCGGCCATGTTCTCTGCTGGGGTTCGCTGAGGAAAACGTCACGACAACCGCATTATGTGCACCGATGGGGAAACGAAGAGAAACGGGGGGGGTTCAGAAGGGGGTAGCATCATTTCATTATTGTGTTGTGGGAACGTCTGCCTAGGGAGGCCAGGAAGCCTCAGCCTGACGTCTGAGTGTGACTGACAGTCTGTCTGACTGACTGACAGCCTCCTTGGAGCCCGGGGGGGGGTGTTGTTGATGTGCCTGCTCTCGGTTTGGGAGAGGGACTGCACCGCGGGCCCTAATGGGGAGGGAGGAGACGGCTCTAATCTGTGTGCACAGGGCTGCCCAGTAAACCCCGACACCCCAGTGACGGGCCTTTGATGCAGGACTCCACTGGTGCCACTGTGCTTCCCCTGAGAACCCAGGAGCGCCTTTCCCTACTGAGCGCTGCGTGGGGCTCGTCTCCACAGCCTGCCGATTGAGGGTTATCATGCGTTTACATCTCGCTTAAAAGCCAGTGCAATCCAAGTGAGCCCTGGATCCACAAATTGAACTCGCTGCATTTTTCTAGGTTATAAACGGTTAAAGCAGAAACGGTTGGCGTCGCGGTCTAGTGAGGCCCAAACTCTGCCTCCTGGTTTCAGGCACTGCCAGTAACCCTCCTCGTTAGGCATGACACGTGTCACAAGTTAAGGCCTCAGGGGTCGAGCAGAGCGCTGGCGTGACTCGCTGGTAATTAGGAGAGCTCCTTGGCCGTGACTGTAACACCCCCCGAACCCGGGACGAGGACGCGAGTCGATGCTGAAATGCATCAGGTTCCCAACGTTGTGTCCTTGGGATATTCTACCAGGGAAGTTCAGCATTCCTACGTTAGCACGGGGCGCCCCGTCATTCTGAGCACAACCTCTGACCAGGGTAGCAGCCTCTGGGACACTTCCCTCACGCTGGATGTGTGAGAGTACAGAGCGCGGGAGACCCAACGTGTGGGCAGATGCCGTTTAACCTACAGGCAAGTGAAACCAAGGAGATGGGTGGAACGTGGAGTCACTCTCACTGCTGCGTGTGGCCTGCAGACAAGGGACTCTAAGATCGCTATCCGGTCTGCCCCTCTATGGGTTCCAATGTATAGGTTTAGTTGAATATAATGTGAAACCATTAACTGTTGTGAGTCCATCTGAAATCAAGTCGCGTACCCTAGTGTGAGAAATGTGATTATGAATTGTCACAGTGAAGAACGACGTACCGCGACAGCCAGCTTTAGCAGTACGATGCGGTGGATAAAATCAGCAAGCGAGAAGGAAAACTCGCAAAAATCGAAGTGAGTCTAACCGGTGATTTGTTATTGGACCTACGGTTTTTAGGCTCAGCATGACAGCCAGCTGGAGGTTGGGTTCAGTCCGCTGTGCTAAGGGCACCAGTCTCTATTCTGTGTGGTGGGCTAGTGCCTGAATCAGCTACTGTCTTGTTATTAGGTGACGGGATCAGGGACCATATTAACAACACAAACAAACTTGGAGGGGGTGGGTGGCCATTAGGGGGGGAAAAAAAACAACCTCCTGGGGATAATGGGTTGGGGGCTGGGAGGCGTGGGGGGTGCTTGCTTGTTAGATGTGTGGCCCTATTGTTTCAGACAAATTGGTCTGCGATACTAATTGCCAGGTTAGTCCCCCTGGATAATCCCCGTCTCCACAGGCCGTAAGGGGCCATTCGGCTGGGGACGGGGACACTTTGGAGACAAGGCTGGTGACAGGCTTAGAACAAGGTCCGGCCAGACTGGTGCTGGTCTGGGGCTGTCACAGGCCCAGCCGTCCCGCCTGATAGCCCATTGGCAGTGTTTAAGGGCTTCAGGTTTTGTCATTCAGGTAACATTCGGCTAACATGCAGCTAACATTCAGCGAACATTCAATAACTTTAAAGAACCCCGGAAAGCGGAGAGAGGCATCTCCAGCGTTTTAATTGTGGAGTAAACAAAACAAAAACAAAAAACAAATCCACTTTATTTAATGAACTGGCCGTCCGTTTTCTCCCAGAGGAGCAGGTAAACCCTAGGTAAAACAAAAGTCAGAATTCTGTATTAAACGTGGAGAATTTGGGGGAAATTGGCTAGCGCTGTGATAGGCTGGCTCACGTCTGTTTGTACCGCAGTCTCCAGGTGAACCTTTAGTGTAAACGACGCCAGTGGCTCCAGTCTTAATTGCTGTGCGAAATCTTCCCTTGTGGCCTGTGCCGATTTTGAGAAGCTCATGTGAATCTGTCTATGGCACAGATAAGCACCGCCGCCAAGTCTCAAAACTCTGATACGCGTTTCCAGCGTTACCAAAGCGATACAAATGAATGTATTAAAAAATATAAAATGTATGTATATTAATAACACCAATACATTAAAACGGAAAAGGGGTTATTAAATACAGCCTGGTGTTGCGCTTGTTACCTCAGTGTTGGCTTGCTTCAGGCTAAGGCACACAGCCCCATCTCTGCCAGTTAATGGGGCTGTGTTTCCCCAAACAAGACTGATAGTTTGTCTCGTACAGACATTTATTTTAATTTGGGGGGGGGGGGGATTTCTGTCATGTTGAGGTATTTTTCTTTTATTCTTTTAGATATTTTTTCACAGTGTAGTTGAACGTGTTTCTCTTTCTCATGATGACCCCAATGCTTTCTCTGTGGCCAGGTTGTGGTCACTGCGCCTGTACTTGGTCAAGGTCTGTCGCTGTGGACCGAGTGGCGATAATCGGCCTCACAGCTGGATATAATTCAAGTGTTTTTGTTTTTGTGCCCCAAATTACTTTTAAAAAAAAACAATTTTAGCGATTCAGATTTAGTGTTTTGAACCAGAGCTGGTTGAGTGAGGTGTCAGTGGGACTGTGATGTGAGG
>JAOVYW010002374.1:0-15153 GCA_025775045.1 Hiodon tergisus
TCATTAGAAAACCCTTTTGCAATTATGTTAGCACAGCTGAAAACTGTTGTGCTGATTAAAGAAGTGATAAAACTGGCTTTATTTAGACTAGGAGTATCTGGAGTTTCAACAATTGTGGGTTCGATTACACGCTCAAAACAGCTAGAAACAAAACTTTCTTCTGATACTCGTTAGTCTATTCTTGTTCTGAGAAATGAAGGCTTTTCCATGTGAGAAATTGCCAAGAAACTACCGATCTTGGCAGCGCTGTGCACTACTCCCTTCACAGAACAGTGGAAACTGGCTCTAACCAGAATAGAAAGAGGAGTGGGAGGCCCCGGTGCACAACAGAGCAGGAGGACAAATACATTAGAGTGTCTAGTTTGAGACACAGACACCTCACAGGTCCTCAACTGGCAGCTTCATTAAATAGTACCCGCCAGTAAAACGCCAGTCTCAATGTTGCAAAGAGTCATTCTGGCCAATAAGAAAAGCTTAAGATGGGCAAAAGAACATTAACACTGGACAGAGGTAGATTGGAAAAAAGTGTTATGGACAGACAGATCTAAGTTTGAGGTGTTAGGGTCACAAAGAAGAACATTCATGAGACGCTGACCAAATTAAAACATGCTGGAGGAGTGCCTGACACCATCTGTCAAGCATAGTGTAGGCAATGTGGTGGTCTGGGGATGCTTTGGTGGTAAAGTGGAATATTTGAACAGGGTAAAAGGGATCTTGAAGAAAGAAGGCTATTACTCCATTTAGCAATGGCATGCCATACCCTGTGGATGGCACTTGATTGGAGCCAATTTCCTCTTACAACAGGACAGTGATCCAAAGCACAGCTCCAAATTGTGCAAGAACTATTTAGGAAAGCAGTCAGCTGGTATTATAATGTATATAATGGAGTGGCCAGCACAGCCACCGGATCTCAACCCTATTGAGCTGTTGTGGGAGCAGCTTGACCCTATTGTATGTAAGAAGTGGCCATCAAGCCAATCCAACTTGTAGGAGGTGCTTCAGGAAGCATGGGGTGAAATCTCTTCAGATTACTAACTAGAATGTCAAAGGTCTGTAAGGCTGTAATTGCTGCAAATGGAGAATTATTTAACGAAAGCAAAGTTTGAAGGACACCAGTATTTCAGTTAAAAATCGTTATTTCTAACCTTGTCAATGACTATTTCCTATTCATTTTGCTATATTTCCTATTCAGACTCATTTCATTGCAATCCAAGGACATTTCTAAGTGACCCCATACTTTTGAATGGTAGTGTATATCAGCATCCTTTGCTTGCCCATTAATATACTTTTAAATAACTGACACCCAATAGCTTAGCGCTAACATTAGCTTAATGCTGGGGGGGCTAGCTAGCTTTTTAGCTACTGTACCACCAACCCTGCACCCCTCACTCTGCTGCTTCTGCACTGAGACTTTCTGGCTGTCAATGTTCTCCGCTCTCCATCATTCACTGCTGTATGCTCATTCTTACAGAATCTGAAAAATGTGGGTTGAGAGGAGAGAGAGAGTTCAGTTAAAAGTTGGCTGGATAGCTATGTTTGTTTTAGTCTTTACAACTCAAATGCTGTTTTTGTATCTTTTTTTCTAACAATATGAGTGAATATCATTAATTGGAGCAATAAGAATGTTATTTGGAAACTGTAATCGTGCTAATTGTTTCTCTTATCTGAGGTTTTTCATCATTTACGCTGCTCGCAAACCAGTTACTAGCTTAGACACTCTAACTTTGCTAGCTAACTTTGGAACACTAAATGTGAGAACCTCTAGGGTTTGTAAAAGACAGAATATTGGCGAATACAAGATATTTTTATTATTCTAGATATTCTTTTGTTATCTATAAACTTTGTAGGACTCATAAAATGTGGTTCAGAAACAAAAGTATGAGTATTTTTTAATATTAAAAGGTATATCGAGATTGACCAAATCTCCCATCCATAGCCTCGACTGAAAACTGCTCTCCGCTTTAGAGAAGGAATCTGGGGACAGATCACGGTTTGCCCCAGCTACGACTCCTTGTGCTGTCTGCCAGCTTGCTCAAGCCTTATCTCTCACGCTAAAATACAGATTTAGATAGTAGGGAGTGCTTTAATCCAGGTTTAATCCTGCGGGAAGAAAGGGGAGGCGAGGCGTCACCTCCAGACCAGGCACCACAGGAGTGTGTGTGCGCGTCTCCTCTAACTGTGCTGAGGATTTCATGCCTGCTTCAATGGGCAGACAGTAGCTGGACCAAAACCTTGAAAACCAGACTGTTCTGTCCCAAGGCTGAGGGCTTCTTCACACCATATCCTCCTACATGTCACTTTCTCCAGTCTGTCTGACACCAGGGGAAATTTCTCACAGCATCTCCCAGTCTGCCACAGTATCTGTCGTTTGTCACCCTGTCCTCTTAAAAAGCAAGGTTTACAGAAAAGCTTCAGAAAAGTTCAGAACTACTATATTGATTGTTTTTCTGTTCAGTTTTTTCCCTTGCAGGTTGAAGTTGCTACCACCTTATGGCTACAATAGGCCTAACCATAACAAAATAACCTCAAGTTACATCTGATTTCTCAAATGTGCCTCCCCTAAGATAACCTAGCATGTTTTAATGATTTTGTCCAATTTTATTTCATAAATGATGTTTTTTCACCTTTGGTTATTGTTTGTTTTTTTATAGAGCATCATTGGTGAATTGGACGTTTCCCCAAATACCGAGTATGGGCAGAACCTGGAGTTGCTAAAAGCTGTTCCAGATGGCAAAGAGCGTGCAACTACTGTACCACAACACGAGAAGGTCAGAACTTTTCTCTCAAAGCCTGTATCCTTGCTCTCCTGTTCAAGTAAAAAGAATAATTTATATCCCCCAAACAACTTGGTGGATTAGTGGCTACAAAGCCGTTCCCTATCTTTTAACATGCATATAATGTAAGTTTTCTGAAGAGCAAGTAGTGTTTGAAAAGTTTTTATATGTATGTATGTATGTATGTATATGTAACTCGCTAAGTTGACTTATTTGTTTATACACGTGATTGTTCTGTAGATAGTGCCGTTAAAGGTGTATTGATGCTTCCACAGAAGCAGATCACGGTGGAGGAGTTGTTTGGTAGCTCTCTGCCCAAGGAGCCCACTCTGGGAATCCCCAAGGAGAGCTCCAAAGAGAAGGGGCAGCCAGAGCACTTCCTCCGTGGCCAGGAATTTATCCCGTCTTTCCCCTTTGAGCCGCCCCTGGTCTCACACCTGAACGTGGACCCAGGGGGAGACCACACGGGCGCCGCGACCGTGCCCAAAAACAACCAGCACCTGGGCCCCAGCCCGGTCCCCCTGCCAGCAGTGAAGTACAATCTTCGCCCCAGTCCGGTATTCCAGCCAGGTGTGCCAGGGGAAGGTCATGTCCAACCGGTATCGCCACTCCACCTGGGCCAGCCCGTTCCGGAGAAAGCAGCCCCAGCCACCCAGACCATGCGGGGGCTCCCTGGCGCCACGTCCTACTTGCCACTGGAAGTCCTGAGCCAGCTCAAGCCAGACGCACTGCCGGCGGCGGGCTTCAGCAAACCTTCCCTTGCTCCCAATTTCCTACCCGCTCAGCTGGCCACGCCCGAGTGCTTCATAGAGCCCATCCTCAAACCTCCATCCTTCAGCAACGCGGTTGCTGCTCCCATTCCGGTAACTCTCCCTCTCTCCACCAGTGTGGGCTGTACTGCTTCATCTTACCCTTCAGCACCTTGTGTGGAGAATTCCAGATGAGTTACTGACACTCCCGTGCCTCCTTTCCACCCTCATACGCTGCCTGGATACGTTACTGCTGGTGTAGAAACTGTTCATACTGGGCCACAATGCAAGGGCAGATACAATGATCTGTCTTTTACTAAAGCCTTTTCAATTCATTATTTCTATTCAACGAAATGCAGATGTGGAAATTTTTGGCCAGTCCCAAAGTGTGTCGTTAACTACAACTGTAATTATTTCGCAGTCTACGTGTTTTCATGGTTATGTAAGTATTTTATGTAGTATAGTAAGTCATGTTAATTCACTGCATCAACAATGCTGGCGAAATTAACAGAATTGATAAATATATATTGTTTTAAAGAAGATTTGTGGCCAGGTACTAGGAAAATGGAAAATTTGACAGCTTAACTTTACTTTGTACTGATGATCATCCCTCATTTCCTCTCCTACCTCAGTCTCTAAAGGCGGGGCCAGCTATGCCGGAGGAGGGGCCTTCTGTTCTGCTCTCCCCTAGTGTGTTCCAGCATTCCGTTGCCAAGACACCGGAGCCAGCCCCTCCCTCTCCCTCCTCTTCCCTGATGGTCACGGAGCCCCCCACCACCATCAGCAGGCATCAGCTCCAGGAAACGCTTATCCACCTCATTAAGGTACCACACCTCTTCCACTGCTAGCACTTTGAAATGCTGTGCCTAACAAGATATTTTTTCTCAGCGTTTTCTGTGTTCATTTTGTATTTTGACAGAATGATTCCAGGTTCCTCAGCACCATTCATGAGGCCTATCTACAGAGCCTCACCAAGGACCTCAACAACGTCAAGCTATAGCCGGCAGAACAGGACTTGATGTGGTCCATAAACTCTGAAAACTCAAAGCCATCACATATCCTTATTTCAGATCTCCGAGCACTCCAAGTACACTGTAGCAGTAGCACGCCGCCGCCTCTGCCAGACTTGTATATCACCATCTAATGCTCTGCCTTGTCGGAAGGGGGCCAGGCTGTTCCTTCGTCTACCTCCAGTTTGGTTTGTCATCGCTGAGTTTTGCATTGGACATTTTATGTGCTAGGCACTTTTCTTTTTCTGCGACACTCTAAGTGCAGCGAAAGAAATGCACTCAGAAAAAAGGTGTTTGAAAGGCCTGCGAGTGAATGAAGTATATATAATGTATTTTAAAGACAACCGAAGACACAGGAAGTGATTGAGGTTTGGAGTGCCATGCAGTACTGACCTACTGCAACGCCAGGATTGAATTAAATTGCTCTACCGTCATGTTAGACTTCAACTTGCAGTGATTACATCTTTGTGTTTCTTTTAACAATCGCAACACCCCATCCTTGTGCTTTTTTTCCATCGCTCCGTACAAAATATGATGCAAAGCGACAGCATTTAGTGCCGTAAAAGGGAGGTCAGCAGCTGGACTCCTCGATTCTCTACTCTGTACCAGTCGGTCTGGTAAGGACAGAGTGGCAGTTTTGGTGGAATTAGTGTTTAAATTGTTTATTTTTTCTTCCCCCAGACTGTTGCTTTTACAGTGCATTACCAGGCTAAAGACTGCTTGAGTTGTTCTCTCCTGATGGCTGACAGGTACATTTCGGAGGTCACCCTCAAAAGGTCCCCTTAAAATGTATTTTTTTCTGTTGGTAATATCAGTTTTTTGGTTTTGTGTCTGATGAATGGTCTAAATCAACTTTTGTCCGCTGTGCGTGACTAAATTACATTTCTCTTCCACAAGGATTTCCATGTTTCATGTGTGATGTCAGAATTTTTTTTAAACTACCTGAATTTTACATTTGACATAAGCGTTAATGCCTAGTTCAAAATCCCAATGCACAGCCTTCAAAAAATGAACCTCATAGACCAGTCAATCATTGCCAGCCCCCAATTGAGCTCAGTCTAAAAGTAAATTTCACTCTCTTTTTGCCTACTTGATGAAGAAAATGTATGCTCAGTCTATTTGAATTGGCATAATGGCACTGTTAAGCTCTTGCCATAGCCAAACTCTGTTCAAGCTCTTTATTTATCTGACATAATTAGCGTTTGTCCATTTGTCTGGATGCTGAAAGTTTCTTTCACCTTTAGAACTTTTACAAGTATTCAGTTGCGGAATGTTTTTCTATTTGATGTTGAGGATAAAAACCATCAACACAATTGAAGCTATTAGTATAATAGATTTCTTGCGTCACCTAAAAAGACGTTATTCGTGTGACGTATACCTATATGGATGTTTTTGGGTTATTTTACACTCATGCTCATCTGATTTTTTTTAATTTTTTCCCCCCAAATAGGAACAAGTTCCGTTCTGGGAAGCACAAATGATGAAATTAGTAAGATTCCCAGTAGGGACCATCCATTAGTGATCTGGAAGGAACTCCCCAAGTGCTTCAGTCCACTTGAAAAAGCACAGATTTATGTTCTGCACATACACATCACTTTTTTCAATTAATGTAGATCCACTAAATAAATAGATCTCCGGAGTTATTTGTTTTCAATTCCATGCGTTATTTTGAACCAGTCATAATTTAACATCCTTGTCCCTTGACACAGAGGTTCTCAAACTTTTGGAGTTCAGGGACCCCTCTAATAAGTATTAAAATTCATAATAAGGATACAGTTTAAATCATACAATTCCAGAACGGTCCACAGAACACTTTGCCCCAGACCTCCCCATACCCCAGTTTGAGAACGGCTGCCTTAATACACCTCAGGTTTGTTTTAAGTTAAAGTTGTTGAAAATTTGGAGCTAAAAGGTCTTATCGCTCCAATTGTCACTTTTTAATTTTTAAAAAATATTTTTAAAAACTTTTTTCCTCTTTCTGTTGCATTAAAACAAATTCAGAAATTAAGTTATTGAAGGGAGAATGTGTTGCCCTTCAGTAAGCCATTGATGGCAGAGTATTGCGCCTGTGATGACGCTCGGACCGGTCGTGTTATATTTTGTTGCCATCATCGTGTTCTTCACAGTCTGATTTTGTACATTGCAAGTCTATTTTTAATAATAAAAATAAAGTTGAGTTGACAGTTGTTGCATGAATGTTTACCTTTTTACAGCCCGGCTGTTACATTGCGTTCATTTTGATCTGGGCCCATTCTCTCGCTGTTCTCTCGCTGTTCTGTCAAAACCAGCTTCAGCACTATTTTCCCCATTTCGATGCCAGTGTTACCTGAAATGTTATTTATTGTGCTTGCCACGACCGCAACTTGTTTACGTCCTTCATTCGTTTAAGTATTGTATCGCCTTTCAACTGAGTATGAGTTCAACATTGAAGGTCTAACAGCTGATGTTTTGAACAATGCAGATATTGGGACATTCTTTTGCTAAGTCTGAACTTTAAGCCACGTTATTAATCGTATATGGTCTGAGGGGAGGGAGTTAAAAAAAAAAAAAAAAAACTTGACTAATCCGTTAAAGTGTAAAATAGTCTAATTAGAAAATCCTCTTAATTTGTTGGACAGTTCCTCAAGGGCGAACGCAAAGCCACTCTGTAGGAGATTCTCTGGGTTTCCATGTGGCCTACAGTACCTAGTTAATTGTACTTTTTTAAACCATTGGACCGTTTTCCTTCTAAAGTATCCATGGGTAACATCTGAACTATTTCCCCCTGTTATAAGTAATATTTCAGCATTATACCTTAGCTTGTTACACTGGTCTAAAGTCTCAGAGGAAAGTGATTTACTGAAATGAACTGAAGATTTGTGTAACATTTCTCCGGTTGACAACTGAAATAAAACTTGATTTTTCAATGTTTGTATTGCTCCTGAATTGTATGGATTTTTATTGTGTGCTATTCCTACAAGTAAGTTAAATTTTCAACAAGCTAAACGGCCAGTTAGGGGTTTAGTTTGCAGCCGTCTTGCAGTGCTGTTTGAAAATCAAGTTTTCGCTAGATGGCAGTACAATTGACGCATAGCAATTTTGCACTCTCTAGGTGACCGTGTTTCAGTGTTAAGGAATGTTATTTGACCGAATAATAACCAGGAATGGGAAGAAACAAAACTCAAGGCTCAAACTTCCTCAAGATCTCCCCTTCATGGATACGTTGTAAATGTACTTTAAAATAGTTTTGTGTTACTATTTGTTTTTTTAAATATTAATTGTCGATATCCAGTTTGATTTATCTTATTTAATGTGCTTATTTTACGGATAATTCAGTCTGGACCAGACAATTAAACTGTTCTGTCATTTAATCAACACCGCGATCTAGGTACTAACATAGGAGCTCAGCCAGAAAGATAGATTACCCAGGGAATCGTTTTTTCAGCGCCTTTCAGACAACCCTGTTCTGTACATACAATATTGGCTAAGATGCCCATAATGTTAAATCTAAGTTCAATACGCATTCAAAGCATTGCAATAAACATTGGCTTCGCTTTTCAACACTAGAAAGCTTAAGCCACAAACATTTCAGTTTCAATTAATAGAAAAAGCAATATTATGTAGCTTGTCATAGTGCTGTAGGCTACTGAATGATTTTTATGAGATGCTTTTTAAATAACTTATTATTATTTTCTGAAAAGTTCCACATATTTAATATTCCTTGCTGTTTTATCTATAAATACACTCAACACTAAACGTTCCTGGTATCAGATAAAGCTCCAGGTTTATAATTTCTGTCAAAATATCTTAAATTGCTATAAAAAAAATACTATTGCCGTATTGAATAGTAATCACACAGATATATAGAGGTTACACACAAATGCGAAATTTCTTATAAGTTTCACTGAAAACAGAAGCTGGTGCCTGCGCAATCAGAAATCTTTAAGGTTTAAAGAAAACGCATAGAGGTGGATATGTTTGTAGGCAGGTTAGATTTGGTTAGAGCGTTAAGACTAGGTGGTGTAGGGTTAACGGCAGGGATGGGATAAAGCTAGTTTTAACGGTAACCCGAGATCTGAAGTGGCTCTAAGCAATATTCAAATCTTTCTAGTCTATAAAAAATGTCATTGCTCTCCTTTAAAAACAACATTGTAGGCTACTGTAGTACTCCGTCATCATAAAATAAGCTTCGTTATAACAACGCCAACATGTATGCTGGGTATACGCAGCTGTGCACATTTGTGTTCTGTTATTATTATATATATATATTATTATTATTATTCGTGATAGTTTTGGCGGTTCATAAACAACCCTCCTGGAACCTGCGACGATTAATTGTGCTCCAAATCCATTATCCCAGGCGTTAAATTTATAGCTCTGACCTGGTCGAACGAGTTAACAAAATTTGTTGATTATTTAAGTACTGACTGATCAACTAAAAATCTATTGTGTTCAGCTCTGTCAACTCCTCCCCTTTTCCTGTGTCTATGACTAGGAGTTACTGTACTTACTGCTCACACACGCTGCAATCGTAGTGCGTGTGTTTTGACTGCCCCTTTTTAGCTTTAGATTAGCAACATCCACTGTTCTCTTGCCTACACTCAGACACAGACACCCTCTAACACAGTCGCACAAGAAAGGTGCATTAGCTAGTGTTTCAATCAATATTTATATAAAAGCTAACCTTTAGTTGAGTCTCAGATTTTCTGACTGTCCTGCATTTGACTGATTTTATTCATGGAGGATTATCACAAACCCGACCAGCAAACCCTGCAAGCCCTGAAGAACATCGCCAACCGGCTCAGGATCAGTTCCATAAAAGCAACTACTGCTGCAGGCAGTGGGTAAGGGGATGCTGTAAAAATATAATACCTGCTCTAAAGTGACCAGCATTCAGTTTGGTTCACCTGTCGCGTATCGTCATTTTTCTTATAAATCTCCTTAATGATACTATAATGATTCAGAAGTTAATTGTGTTCACAGTTACTAGAAATAGTGTCATGTATTGTGTTAATATCAATGATTGTATAGGCTTATTTTTTAAATTAGTTTTTAACATGATACTGTAGCGGGTGAAGTATGCATTCAAAATACCTAGTGCAACAACTTTAAATATGGGCATTTTGCAGATAACGTATAAAAGGTCGCTGTTTAGCTTACCCAGAGTCATCTGCATGAAAGACGTAAGGAAAATTTAGGACACCCGATGCGTTGAAACTACGTTAATAATGTATGTCGACTATTCTTGTCTGCCTTCGCTAAAACCGGAGTAGTTGTTAGTGCAGCGAACTCTTCAATTTATTCTGAATTCTTTGGAATGACTTTCCTTATTACGCAGTTTAGTGAGATAGTTATCTATTTAATATTAAACCAAAGGTTAAACCAATAAAGATCAATTCATAATGGAATATTTTAATGTGTCTCCAAAAACAAAATTTTAATGTTACGTTATATCTGTATTATACTTTTATGTAAGAAAAATTCTCTGTGTTTATTTCCTGTGTTAATGTTCCCCAGAAAATATATTTGATATTCATAAACGTGTGTATATACAAACGCGCGTGTTTACGTGTGCGTGCGCCTATAGGTGCGTTTAGCCTACACGAGATACTATAAATACACTGGTATTTCCCATTGGTTTAAAAGAGCATGAATGAATGCGTATGTCAAATATAATTAGTAAATACTTTGAATGTTCAACAAACCAAATGTAGCTTAAAAATGAATTTGAACTCATTTTAAAATATGTAATTGTATGTATTTCGTTTTATGTATTTTACAATTGACAATTGACAAACATACATTCCTTGCCTCTACCTGATTCTCTGTTCTCTTGGCTGTGTATTTCTGACGATAATATAGTCTACTCTTTTAGTATATTAAAAAGATTAGTGGCTAGTAAATGTACATCCCACCATACAATTTCAGGATAGTCATTAACGCAATTATAAATTATTGTCCTTAAATTTGCTGTCTTCTACATTTTAGCAATAAAAGGTAAAATAATAAATACGGATATTCAAAAATACAATTTTCCTTAATAAGTAACATTGTTTATGCATCTTTTAAATTTTATTGGTTAAAAAAACAAAACAAAAATTTAATGTACCTGATTTAGTAGCGGGGGCACCAAAAATATAATATTTTCCAGTAGTGCCCACTGCGTACACATCGGCAAAGTAACGCAATAAGGTGAATGCTTTGTACTAGCTATTCATTTTTGTCGTAAATCCCTTTTCATCAGTTTTCATCACTTTTATTGAACAAAAACATTTTATGTAAAAATAATTATGTAAACTTTTGTCAGGACACTGGATCTTTTACCTAAAATGTCGTCTTAAGGACTAGATATCATAATAGTATGTGGATTTCCTCATTTTGTAATAAGAGAATGGCTAAACGTTAATGTTTGTCTGTGGAAGCTATACTGTATAAGTCTTACAGTTTTTATCTATAACGGTTTGTACATTAGTATTTAAATGTGGTTTGCAGCTACTGTGCCTTTGGTTATATGTGCATGCACGTTTGTGCACTGGAGGCTTGTGGAGGCTGGATGCTTGTGCTGTCTATGTGTGTTGTCTATGTGCTTGTGACCGTTTTGCTTTCATCTGGCACACAGGCATCCGACATCATGCTGCAGCGTGGCAGAGATCATGTCTGTGCTCTTCTTCCACACGATGAAGTACAGGCCCATGGACCCCAAGAACCCTAACAATGATCGCTTCATCCTATCAAAGGTGAGGCCTGGCACAGTCAGTGCTTAAGCCGGATTTTTCCTTTAATTCAGTGATTGGGCTGGCGGGAGATCTTTGCTCTCAGGCTCCTGTGAGGGTCCTGTGTTCCTTCTTTCATGTGGTGTTTTTGTTATAGCTTCTAATCTCAAGCTCTTCAATACTTCACTCAGTGTGTTTTGTAACTGATTGTTGTTAATAAAGTGATCTGCAATGAAGCATAATGACCAGGAAATATAGCATTTTAGATTAAACTGTACTCATGACAAAAGGAGTTACAATTAGTGACAAGTCCATTTGTGACAAGTTATTATTATGTAATTGTGGCCTGTTTTGATTAAACTAAGAGATATCCAGTTGATTATAAACGTTCTGACGTGGACATTGGTTGGCTTTAACCCTGTAGGGGATTGCATGGCGTAAGTAAATCAGTTTAATTAATGGGTTCTCAAAAGGTCACTGCAACTGTTAGCACACATTTGCCGTGTATTGCTTTGTTGCCTTTAAATATTTCCAAGTTGTGGACTGGTGTATCGATAGAAGTAAAATGGAATGTTTTCCTGTTTCCCCTCTTCCTTCCCTTACACTCCAAGCTCAGAGTTAACTGGTTTCGGAGAGATCCGGTGCACCGTTCTAGCACCAGAATTCCCATCAAATGTCAGGGCGAGAGTTCTCTCTGTGCCTCTTCCTTCAGGGTCATGCAGCCCCAGTGCTGTACGCCATCTGGGCAGAGACAGGCTATCTGAAGGAGAGCGAGCTGCTCAACCTTCGCAGGATTGACTCCATCCTTGAAGGACATCCAGTTCCTGTGAGTGTCCAGTCAACGTGACCAGGAGCACATCCGCCTCCCTTGTGTCACCAGCTCTGCCCCCGTCAAACTAATTGTATTGCCTCAGCTTAAAGATCGGCTGGTGCAAACCAGGGAGCTCAGCCATCAAAACAGCCAGTCTTATTTAATTGCGATAGAGGAGCTGTTAAGTGTACATTGTTGCCATTAATGAGCTGGGGCTCTTATTTAACTACTTGTAATTCAATACTCATGTTTAATATAGCTAACATTGCAGATTGTTTTATATTTTCCAAATGTAAATTGAAGGCCTTATATCATAAGAATGTTTGCCAGTAAAAAAAATATTTATTTTTTAAATTAAAAGACGTGTCAACATCATCGGTAAGCAATCGTCTAACTAAAGGATGCAACTTATTGTTACAGAAGCAGCAGTTTGTTGATGTAGCCACAGGATCTCTGGGCCAGGGTCTGGGGGCAGCCTGCGGAATGGCCTACACCGGCAAATACTTTGACAAGGCCAGGTATACGCCTACCTTCGTGTTCCCCTGGGAGTATTTGTATTAGCTATATTAAACATGACCTGCCATAGAATGCGCCGCAGACTCAAAAATTACATGCACTCAATTCATGCATAGCCTACAATATGGCGACGGACATCGAGGACCACACAAAACATTAGGTAATTTGTCTAGCTGTTTTGTCTATGCTAACCATGATTTTTTGATTTTTTGACACAAGAAGGCTGGTGAGTGCCATTTTTCTCCTGCTAGAGATATTATGGGCAGCACTCTACAGTGAAAGCGGGAGGGTTTTATGCTGATCTGTTCTAGAACCATCATGCGGTAACTCCCTCACAAAAGGTTGGAATTTTATAAAAGGCTTTGTAAAGCAAAGCAGAACCGCTGTAAAGAATGAACTGAACTGGACTGAAATATACCTAAGCATTTATCATACACATATACACGTTACATGTGATAGAGAGACAGGCAGACAGATAGATCGACAGATCTGCTCTCTACTGTTGAATGCATTTATGATTCTTTGGCTTGCCTTCACTGAATTCTTCTGCTCTAATAAGCATGGCCCAGCAGCCATCCCCCATTTTCTTCTCTGTGTGTTTTTGCCATCTACATACGACTGAAACCAACAGGGAGGCCAAGGGCTGCAGCCTCTGATTCGAAAATCAAATTAAAGAGGTCGCATGGGCTGACTTTTTTTAGAGCTTTTGTTGGTTGACAATCGCACCATCTGTCCATCCTCGCATCCTAACTCAGAAATAAGTCGTATTTCGTTAATCCCAACCCAGTCCCAGCCAGGACGGTTTTATGTTAGGATGACAGTGTTTTCATTTTAGCCTTTGCGCGTCAGGGAATAATTTTGTGATGTCTGGGCCACTTTGATGAGTGTTTAAAAATATATATATATATATTTATATGAAAGTTCTCATGGGTATTCTCTGTAACCCTGCACCTGACTAAACAAAAAAATGGAAAAAAAATATGGGTTCGAATTTAGACTAGTGTGTTTAGAAGAAAACTGTATTTTTAGTAGATCATTCAATTTAAGATTTATTTAGAGGTAGTATATATTCATTTTGGATGGTTTGCTTTAGCTGCGCAATCGGTAGAAAAAATATACTTTCCCTAAATTTCCCTCCACTGTGTGTTTGAGCCTTTCCTCACCTCCCCATACCACCAAACTTAGTCGAACAATAAATTGCCCCCGCCTTCTAAAGTGCACCGTTTTATCCACTGTGCAAGTGTTTTCTTAAAACTATGACTCAATGTAGTCACGACCTGAGCTTATGTTCTTTATTAATGGCTGACATGACACATTCTTTAATGCAAAGACTGCCTTCAAAGTTTCGCTGTTTGATTTTAGATTTTAAATATTTAAAGATTCCCAATATGCTTAATTTACAGGCTACACGTGTTTTTTTATTTTTATGAATAAAGGCATCTGATATACATAGTCATTCTGCAGAATTATTTTTTTACATCATAAACATCGTGGATTTCATGAGTGCAAAGCGGAGGCAGGTAACAGACCCTTTGCATTTTGTGTGCCAGTTCATGTTTCACGTTGCAGAAATAGGTCATTTTGCGTGACAGCCAAGGCTTGTGTGTGCATGGCCCTACAAGCGTGAGTAATGAAATGTGAAGATGTTGGAGAGGAGCTGGACCAGGTGCCATGCAGGAAGCTTTGGAATCCCTTTCTTCACCCAGGGCAGGAATGCGTGCTGTAATATGTGTTGTCTTGGCTGGTCTTCCAGCTTTGATAAAATGTGTCTATTTGACTGGAAAGCTGTCAGGTTCCATTATCCCTGAGGTGGCGTGATCATTTGAGTATTAATGTGATTTCTGTCAACGATGCGTTTTGAAGGCATTGCCTCTGAGAATTTTAGAGACCAGACTCGATACATCTTTTAACAAGGCGGATTTGAGCTGATTGTTCACTGACGTTGGAGAGGAAGGGAAAATTAAGAGGATATTATGCAGTCAATGGGTTTAAAAAGGCTTTTTTTCTGTCATATGTCATTTAAAGAATTGATCATCTGTTGTTAAGAAATATATCGATTGCGTTTTCCTTGTTCTATGTTAATCGAACATTGTTTACGATTTTAACATTTTCCCCCAGGTTTAGGGTGGCTGCTCCTAAGATTGGAAGTCCTGCGTGTCACAGCTCGCTGGCACTCAGGGAGCCTGAGTGTCACTTTGCATTGGTTCATTGAGCCCTCAGAGTTGATTAGAGATGATTACCTGACATCTTTAAGCTATAATTGAATGTGTGCGTTGCCTGCACCTGCCTCTTCAGCTACCGTGTGTACTGTCTGCTGGGAGATGGGGAGCTTTCTGAAGGAGCGGTCTGGGAAGCCATGGCCTTCGCCTCCTACTACCAGCTGGACAACCTGGTGGCCATCCTGGACATCAACCGTTTGGGCCAGAGCGACCCTACCCCCCTGCAGCACCATGTGGAGAAGTACCAGAGACGCTGCGAGGCTTTCGGGTGCGTGGATGTGTGTAAGATTGTGTGTGTGTGTGTGTGTGTGTGTATGTGTGTATGTGTGTGTGTGGGGGGGGGACTGGTGTGTGTGTGTGTGTGTGTGGGGGGGGGGGGGGG
>JAOVYW010002376.1:0-15151 GCA_025775045.1 Hiodon tergisus
CCGATCTATATAGTTTGCCTCCAGACTCGGGTGGAGGACATTGATAAGAAGGACCCCATGAAAGTGTGTGCTTGTGCACTTGTGTTAGTTTTTGTTGGTAGTTTACTTTTCTACATTTTTTTATTTATATTTATATAACCGTAACATTTTCATTCTGTTCAATTATATTTTTACGAAAAATAAAATATATTTAAACATGACAAGTTGAAGTATTTTCTTTCTATCATTAATGTAATAAGCATAACAAATGAACAGTTGTGAAAAGATTAATTGTATTATGATTCATGATTCAACAGTAGCGTTTTCATTCTGTTCAATTATATATATATATATATATATAGGGAATGAATTTGGACACCACTACAAAATGGCCGACACCATAAATAGTACTATTTAGTGGATGGGGGCGGTTTCGGACATCGTATGTACCCGCGAAATCAGATTGCATTGTAGGTAAGAATGAGTGAACAAATGTTCTCCTTGGTATACTCACCAAACCCAAGCGCTAAAACAAATCTGCCACAAATTGGAGCAAAAATGGTGCTCAACCAAACTGCAGGGTTTTTTTGTATTGCGTGGAAAGAGAGTCCAATAAACTATAAACATGCGCTTGCATCAGCTCGATCAAATTACTTTTCTAACCTTAAGAAAATAAGAATAATCCGCATTTGCTTTTTAATATGGTTGCTAATCTCCCAACTCTTAACTGAGAATGATTTATTGAAGTTTTTAAAATTCAAAGGCTGAACAAATAAGAGCAGAGATATTAAACCTCTCCACCTCGTCTTATTATATACTAGTTAGTTGAAATAGAAATGAACAGGCAACTTCTCTTGAGCATTTTGCCCTTGTTAACATTTTCATTTTCAAAAAACGAATTACAGTGCCTTGCGAAAGTATTCACCCCCCTTAGCATTTCTCCTATTTTGTTACCTTAAAACCTGGAATTTAAATGGATCTTTCGGGGGGTTGGATCATTTGATTTACACAACATGCCTACCACTTTGAAGATGCAATATATTTTTTATAAACAAGAAATAAGAAAACTTGAGCATGCATAACAACACCAATTACAGCTGCAAGTCTCTGGGTATGTCTCTGTAAGCTCTGTGGAGTGTACGGCTTAAAGGAGTCCTATGGACAGATACTCTAATCTCCTTCAGGGTTATCTTTGGTCTCTTTGTTGCCTCTCTGATTAATGACCTCCTTGCCTGGTCCATGAGTTTTGGTGGGAGGCCCTCTCTTGGCAGGTTTGTTGTGGTGCCATATTCTTTCAATTTTTGAATAATGTATTTAATGGTGCTCTGTGGGATATTCAAAGTTTTGGATATTTTTTTATAACCCAACCCATGCAAACTTTGTCCCTGACCTGTTTTGGCCTCCTTGGTCTTCATGGTGCCCCTTGTTTAGTTGTGTTTCAGACTCTGGGGCCTTTCACAACAGGTTTATATAAACTGAGATCATGTGACAGATCATGTGACTCTTAGATTGCACACAGGTGGACTTTATTTAACTAGTCATTATATATCTTAGATAATTGGTTCTTATTTAGGGGCTTCATAGCAAAAGGGGGTGAATACATATGCACGCACCACTTTTGTTTATTTTTCAGAATTTTTTAAAATAAGTTATTTTTTTCATTTACCTTCTCCAATTTGGACTATTTTGTGTATGTCCATTACATAAAATCCAAATTAAAATCCATTTAAATTACAGGTTGTAACGCAACCAAATAGGAAAAATGCCAAGGGGTATGAATACTTTTGCAAGGCACTGTTGTCCTCTAAATCTACAACATGTGAATACCATGTTAAAAATACAACAAAAACAGCATTTTCCATTTTAGAACTATGTCTAAATGATACAGAAAAACTTATCCATGCTTTTGTGACCTGTCCACTTGACTACTGTAATGTCCTGCTTTCAGGCAGCCCACAGACAGTAACAAAACCATTACAACTTGCAGAATGCTGTTACCAGGATCTTAGCCAAAGCAAGAAAATATGTCCACATCACGCCAGTCTTAGCCTCACTTCACTGGTTACCGTTGGAGGACAGTGCTGACTTTAAGGTGTTATATAACTTTGCTCACACAAGGCTGGCTTTTTAACTGTCCCCAAGCAAAAGCTAAATAAGGTGGTAGAGCCTTTTTGTACAGAGCCCCTCAACTGTGGATTAGTTTGCCAAATTTTATCTGGGAATCAGACTCGGCCTCCACATTTAAAACCAGGTTAAAAACCTGTATGTTCAGTCCTTTAGCCATCTTGAGTGCTGAGATGGAGGGTGGAATTTTGCCATAAAACCTTCAGATGCAAAGACCTTTCCTTGCTGTCACCTCTCTATTAGTAGGCCCATGGTCTGGCTGTGCTCCTAGGAGGTGGTAAAGACTCTGACCACCTTCATGGCGATATAAACTCCCCATATATTATTCCTGCTTAATTATCACACAAACATGGAATTACATTTAACTCTACCTCCCCTGCACTGTAAAAAATTGCTGTTATTTTACCGACGATTTCTCACAATAACTTACTGTTAATCAATTATACAGAACTTTATTGTGAAGAACAATGCGTTATGAGAGTTTTGTTGGAGGCAGCAGGGAGCCAGTGGTCAATGGAGATTTTCAGCAGTTGGCTATAGTTATTTACATTGCAACACAGGAGAAGGAATACTAACAAACATTATTTTGTGAAGACTTTCCATATCCATCTGAAAGCATCAATACATCTTACTCGGTAATTTTTAATCAAACGTGATTTGCCTCGCTTTTTTCGTTAATTGTCTATTTCTTAGTTTGTGCATCTTGAAAATTTGAGCTTAGTTCGAATAGTTTAGCTGTCTCTCCACCTAGCTAGCCAACCAGCACACACATGTGGTGTCTCAGGTGTCCTGGTGCAAGTGGAAAAACAGGCAAGAGTAAGCAAGCTATTTTAATTAAATTATTTTGTTGTTAGCAAGAACCAGTTCATCTGTACTTTAGTTCAGTCAGCTTTCAATTGTTGAAGTGCATGGTTGTAAGTGTTGCAATGCGATGTTTTGTGAGAGAAAAGTGTTCGGTCTTGTGTGCCCTAAACTGCTAATGAGCAATTTCAACTCCAATAGAGTGGACTCCTGGCAACAAACATGTCTGTGCATAGTTTGTAATTTGATTTATTTGAAAAATAGAGACCGGTATGCGCCATTCAACTGTCTTTGCAGTAGGCTAACATTAGTGGTGAGAGTGGAGTTAAAGCAGCACCTTCATCTGTTAAGTTAAAAACTGTTCTGTTGACAGTGTTTGGTTGACTGCTTATGATTCTTATTTTTCCATGAAGTTATTTCTCCTGAATTTGCAATCAAAATGTTCTCCTGCCAGTTTTGTGCTCATGAATGCAGCACCATATGGTTTTCAAGTTTGGCATGCATGATTGTAATAGGACCTTCCAAAAATGTGCAACATTCAAATCCCACACATACAGGTACCATAAGCAAGGGACTTTGGTTAGGCCTAGAGTGTGCAATGTTTTGGATCTAACATGTCATGTTGATTTTTGCAATGACAGATGTAAGGATTTGATTAGATTTTTCCCTCATCTTAAAACTCATCTGAAAGAGGGCAAAACAATCCTTTGTCTATTCAGACAGTGTGATAAGCAATTAGCCGTATTAACTACATTCACTTCACATTTGTCTAGGAAACAAAAAAACTGTACAGAGGAAAGTCTTGTTGACTCAATTGTGTCAACAATTGTAAGTCCTGGCAGCTCCTGTGATGTCACTGTAAGGGACCAGCAGTCAGATATGCTATTTAATCAATTTGCTGAGTGTTGAGCAATCAGAAGTTGGTCCAGAAAATGCAGGAAATTTTGTTAGGAATTTAGCTCGTTTTTTATCTGAAGCTGCAGGCAAAGTTACTGCTTCCATCCTCTGTTATCCAGACTATTATTGAAGAATTTCAAGAAATACAATTATGTTGGAGCCAGTTCCCATTTATCTCGGACAGAATGAAGCAGGCAAAGAGTGTTTTGCACAGTATGTCCCTGTAAAGCAAACTATAGTTTCTCTTCAAATGTGAGTCAATGAGGGAACAGCACATGCAATCGCGTGCCCGTGTCCCGAGGATCTTATTTGAGATGTTTGGGATGGCACAAATATTGCAGAGAATGTGCTGTTCAAATCGGTGGCCACATCATTAGGTGTGATACTTTATCAGGATTCTTTTGAAGTGACAAATCCACTGGAGTCTGGGAAGAAAAAGCAAAATAATAGCAGTATATGTCACCCTTGCAGACCTTTTGCCCCACAATCGATCTAGCATAGATAAAATGCTAGAAAAAACTTGTCCTTCTTTGCAAAGAACAAGACTTCAAGTATTTTGGACAAGACTTAGTTATGGGCTCCCTGGTAAAACACGTGAAAGATATCGAAGAACATGGCATTGCCTTGCATGATGGGTAGGTGTATAAAGGAACGGTGTGTGCCATTGCTAGAGATGATCTAGGTTCACATAACATTGGTGGCTTTGTTGAGAATTTCTAGTAGAGATATCAAATTTGACTCTGTATTTAATGACCATACATACTTCCATGTCTGTCTGCCTGGGTTACCTCCCTACCTTGGCCATGACCTTTTTTAAGGTATTGTGTCTACTGGTCTTGCTATAATCACCAACCACCTTGTTATAGTAGACAAACAATTTGCCTATCTTGAGCTTAATCGGCAGATAAATCAATTACCTCGGAGTACCAAGTACCTTGGAAATTATGCCAATGATAAGCCATGTGAGGTTAACCCAGGGAATGAAAAGCTTGGTGGACATGCTGTCCAAAACTGGTGTTTGCTGAGATTGTTGCCAGTCTTAATTGGGGAGAAAATAGAAAGTCCAGATGATGATGAGGTGTGGCAAATTATTTTCATTTCATATATGTTGTCTTTCAGGCACTTCATCGGAATCAACCCTGAGAGGGGAACGAAGGCCAAACATGCGAAGGTTGTCTCAAAAAAGACTGAAAGAGTCGTCCAAAAGAAGCCTGCTACAGTGAATCCACACATGTGTACACTGTTAAGAAAACTTGTGGACTTTGAGTGGGACTTCATATAGGTCTTTTTTAATTTATTTATTTTTATTTTGTGTGGAATATGTGTTTTCTTTTTGGGGGGGGCTGATGGGGTGGGGGGGTTACATGGGCCCCATTCTCTGAATATGACCCTACCTACAGAATAGTCAATTGCTTGACACTTTTACTCTTCAGCACGCAGATTTACTTATAAGGGATCCTTTTATTACCTTTTAAAGTCATTTTCTTTTGGAATATTTCATAACCTTATTAATTTTAAGTTAGTTGCGGTTGACTGTTATTCAAAACAACAAATTGTTTATACTTAGGATGATTCAATACTGTTATATATTGCAGAAAATTTACATTTAGCCATTTTGGAGCATTGTCCACCGCATTTTTTAGGTTGTGGAGTCCTTTTCCATATTAGTTACAGTTTTGTGTTCTTTAAAACAACCAATTGTTGATGTTTAGGGTGTTTTATATAGAAGAACAACACTGCATTTAAATTGCATTCTGTGAGACTGAACATTCTGCAGTTTTGGAGCATTGCCTTAAACTTACACTTTTTGTTCTGCAAGCTCTTAGCCTAAACTCATCTTTTTTCTTTTTTTTCCAACAAGCTTTTATTTTATTTTAACTGAGCACTGTATTGGGTTCAAACGGTATAAGGAAATTGACAACATGGTGCCAATATGTTCAGCTGTTCAGCATCGGCCTAATTTGAAGGAGGCACAAATTTGGGAATTGGAGTGAACGGTTGACAAAATTGGTGTTGAGATGCTTTTATTAAGGCATTCCTGCTGTATGTAACTTGAAACCATGAATTCTGCTTAATTAGATTACAGTAGGTATTAAAGGAGCTCAGTCTATACTGGTAGCTACTGAGGTGGTTTTAACCCAGGAGTGACCTGGCTGACATGCTGCCCTGATGTTACCTTGCTGTGTAGCGTTCAAATCTCTAGGCTTTTGTTATGTTGCAGAATAACAATACGTTTATTTGTTTTACTGAGCAGCATGCTTTATCGATTTTCCCAGTTTTCAACAATAAAACCATAGACTATAAAACAGCATGTCAAACAATATTTTAGTGCCACAGCGTCCCAGCGTCACAGTGGTCAAAAAGCATTTGCCCTTCCGGGCCAAAACATCTGACCGACAACAGCTTGTATCCTCCCTTTATAATCTTACCCCCAGGTAATAGTAGAGTGACACCTAATGTACACACAAGAAACAACACCCAATGTCTGAATCCTCAACACAACACAACACATTTGGCTCCTACAGACATACAGTAAAATGTACAGTAATTGGCTGTCATCAACAGCCAATAATCTACTATACGTACTAAAATGACAATAAGATTTACATAACAGTAAGATTCTGCTTATCTTACAGTAAGGATACAGTAATAAAAAAACAGTATTATGCTGGCAAGCCTGCTCCCAGCTAGTTACTGTAAATTTGCAAAAATACAGTAACATTATATTTGAATATTACAGTAAGATCCTGTACAGTTATCTACAGTACTACAACTGTACAATTTGCAGTATCTTACTGGCATCTGTGCTGCCAGAAATTTACTGCAAATTTAACAGAATTTTTTTACAGTGACATGTTTATTGGTTAGTAGTTATATACCCCTTGGTGTCCTTAGTTCATTAAGTCTTAACTCTTATATCTGAGCATATTACTAACATTGGTATTTATCGTGGTTTAACCTGTTCCTTGATTTTCCTTATTGCCCTGTTTGCCTGTAATCTACCTTTTAACATGTTTATCGACTTTGATTTTGGATTGTGGATTTGACAATAAAAGAGAGAAGGATTGCCGCCCATGGCTTCATCACATCCATAGTCCAAAAATTACATAAACACAAAAGAAGCATGCAAGAGGTGTTGTGTGTGTAGATAATGTTGAGCGTTGTGTGACAGCTCTAAAACAACTTTTACAATAGCGCAGTCAAGCTTCTTTAGAGGTGGTCTCAATTGGCGATAAACTTAGACAATTATTTATTTATTTTTTGTTGTGGTTCAAATTAATGTTCATGGCAGAAGCGCCAAATAATACACCGGTGTACAACTAAAGTAGCAAATACACATGCGCCCTCGTTTGCTACTGCTTGTGTTCTGGGCAAAATAGAGCCCAAACTGTTGATACGAATTCTAACGGGAAACACTAGAAACGTTTTAGTGTTGTGTTGAGCAGTCGAAAAACAACTCATTGTATGATAAGCGGGGAATATGATGTGCCCTTGAGCAGGAACAGGTGGTCCCGGTTGATGTACTTTAACAATGTGTTTTTATGGGTGTAATCCAAAAACTTAAAATTGGACTGCGGAGCAGAGCTCATCAGTCGATTCTGTAAAAGTATTACTTGCTCCTTGCAAGTAAAATCTATTACAAAAAGACTCCAGCGACTCTGTCATCTTTGATAAAGCGTCTCAAAAAAAGATGTCCCACAACAAAAATAAGACGTCGGGGAAACAAATTTATGGTTTCTGAGGATTACCAATGAATAAGGGTAGACTAACTAGCCCAAAAAATCCGGTTTCTCTACGTGCAATTTTGGGTGATACACGAAAATAAAGTTACGTCCAGTGACACCGCATTTATGGAAATTTATGACGCTCCACATAAGCATCAGTCTCAAAGCAAGGAAGTCAAAGGAGAAGACGTCAGAAATACGGATACTCAGTGCACATTTAACATTTTGTATTACACAGGATACATTATAATTCAATATCTAAAATAATAACTTGAACAGTATTTCATTTCTTGAAAAAAGTTCCTCAGACATTCGAAAAAGACGAGAGAGGCTTGTGCTGCTGACGCTACGTTTTTTTCTCTCGACGGTATTATATCTTCATTTTTCTAATTTGTTTTCTTGGTATATTTCCATGTTCATTGTATTTTTAACTTGGTCTTCTGTATTGCCTAAATGTTACACAAATATGCGCGACGACGCAACTTTTACTTTCTGCATGATAGCAATCCGATTTGCTTCTTTTTAATTTTGTAACTCTTGTATAAAATAGTATTTTCTTCACAATTCGGTGCTTTACTTATTTTTACTCACTTCATATGTTTTCAGACGTGGCATTCTCCATCTGCTGATCAACATCGCCGCACTAATACGTAGTAAAAGATGGATTGCAGCTGTAGGTATCCACAAGTGCTGTTTTTTTATTTATTCTGCAGGTCTGTATATAAGTTCTTATAAAAATGTATTTCTTATTTAATAAACTACTTTTAATAAAATAAAATAAAAATTTTCCTTGTTTCTTTTTATACATCTCCATGAAAATAAGGTTAATATGACATTTGGCTGAGTCCGAAGTACTGAGTCAGACAGTTCTGAAAGTAGTGACATTTTTGGGAATTTGGGTGTACAATCCAGGGTTTGAACAAAACCTTGTAGTTCCTCAACCGTAGAAGATAACTGAAATCTGTTTTTATATTTGAAATCCTCATAAATGTCTGCATCTTTCATATGCAGATAATTGTTTTTGTATATAAATTGGAAAGTGTTTGAAATTTTAAGTATATCAAAATATTTATTTATTTTTATCTATTTTTTTAAAGTGTGCAGGGCATTTTACTTAAACATGAATAATACCTGTCACAATAACACAACTACTATCATTGGAAAGAGCTACTGAAGCCCTTTTTAAATATGTATTATTTTTTAAATTCTGATGTAAGATTTCCAAACTACAAGCACTTGAAATAAAACTGGTCATATTCTTCCCAAATATGGACATTCTATCTTAGGCATCAAGGGGTTAAACAAGAGAAGATAGTAGAATAATTGTGTGGGTTGGATATAGTTATTAACAGTGTCTTACTGAATAGGTCAGTGAATGTCTAGAGCCATTCTATTTTGCCATGTCATCAGAGAGGTTGATCCTAGTTGTTCTAATATTCCTTTTACTGCATCTCTGGTGTAGTTAACAAATCTTTGTTGGTTATAAAATAAGTAGTTTATCCAGTCAACGTTTTTGTTAATAGTAGACCACCACATGAGAAATTACTCAAATCCTGCCCCTATTTGAATTTGTGCCTTAAATTCATCAGGTACTCCTCTAGGTACCCCTATTGCATCGATCAAAATACCACTGTCAAATGATCCCCCAGGAGCACTTCTTTTTCCTCTGGATAATGCCTACTGGTGTCTATGGAGTGTAGAAGATATTTTACTCATGTCTTTTACAGGGAAAAGATGGAAGGGCATTAACACTTGTACTAGTTCACAGCTACCAGCCCAGCTTCTCGGTAACTTTGGTCTTATCTTAGTGAATCACATAGCCGAACAGTTATCATTATTCTGGGCGATGTTGATGGTACTTAAACACCAGGGTAGTTCTTTCACCTCTATCCCTTGTCCTGTTCGAGCAAAACAGATATAGTTTCCTGCGAACGCTGAGGTCGCTGGAGGTAGGGCTGGTTCAATGGGGGGAAACAGTAGACCAAATGATCTACATTGATCAGTTGATGGCACAGTGCTCCTATTGTACAAACTCAGGATACACTGTAACCCTATGGGATCTGTGTCATACTGAGGTCTGCCAGTGGAACATGCAAGGCAGTTGCTCACATTTGTTTCTCGTGCTGTATACCACATCCATTGAATCCAATATTTTTTTGTCTGCATACCCCGTCTCCAACGCCAGTCTATCCTCCATAGTTAGATTGGTTAGATACTTAACAAATGTGTTACTCTCTATAGTGCTAGTGTTGTTGGTGGGAGTGTCAGTGGTAGGTGTTACGTTGGCTACGCAGGTCTTCACTTCTACAAAAAAAAGGCCCCTATAGGGTCTGTGTCGGTGACATATGCCCCCATAGCACGATTTGGGGGCATACGATTAGTCGGACGATTTGGCTGTTTTAGGGTTATCAGGAGTTTATTACAGTTATTTCTTTCGGTGCACGGAGAACTCTGTTTCTTGATCACTGAAAGTCTCCTTTTTAACCCTCCTGGATAATCGGGATTTTTAGGATTTATGCGATAACCGGTATCTGGTCCAGTTGTCCAGACTGCTCGGCTCCAGGAGGGGCATTTTCTCTCACCTGGAGTGTTATGAGTGACCCAGCAGATGTATTTATCTGACCAATTAAGACTAGCTGCTGTGTCTCTTGTCTGACAATAGTAGTATATTCCTGATCCTAAGTCACAGAAATCGACTTCGGTCGTCCCTTCTTTTCCTTCATAAAAGGTTAGATTAACGGCTTTAAAGGCATTCCAATTTTCTGGGCTTTCCGCTCGAGACAGGCCTCCCCCTGGTGCTCACCTTTTGTCCCTAAATATTATCTCCTGGACCGATTTGGAGTGATTACATATTGGGTACTGTTTACAGCCGTCTGCTCATGTGTCTGTGCTTCCCACCACAGGATAGGGGCTAAGACCAGTATTGTAAGGATGGTCAGAGTGCACAAGGTACCTCTAAGGCCACTCGACCCCGGGTGTCTAAAAGGATGCCATGGTCTGACCTGGTCCATGACCTCGGGTTTCCGATTTTTCTCGTTGATTACCCTTTCTTCACTTTTCCTCTAAGTGGTCGGGATCTTATTTCTTCCTTGGGTTTGAGACAACTCAGTAAGATTATGAGTCTCCTTTGTGGCCCAGGCTTCCCCGACCACTGGCAGATCAGTGAAGTTAAGGATTATCAGACTGACATGTCCCTCCGGGCCAACCGAATACCTTTTTACAATGTGATAAGTGAATCCATGCAGTTCGTTCAGCTATTTTCAGGGCTGTGGCAGTGGAGAGCAGAACTTAAAATGGGCCTTCCTACCTAGGGCTGGACCAGTTCTTCCTCTTTATGACTTTAATCAGCACCCAATCTCCTGATCTTACTCCAGAATCTTCAGGTATAATTGCACTCCCAGGGATCTGACCTAAACTATGAAAAGCAATTTTTCAAAGAACCACAGACCACTTTGTTAGTAAAGAACCTGTATTGGAATGACTCTGGGTCATGTGCAGTAAGCTGTTCCCTCACCCCAGCAATGCAGCAATGCTCCGTAGAGCCTGGACTGTTTCCCATGTGTCCTTGGCAAAGCCGAGGAATTTACAATGTAAGGATTTGGGCCAGTTTGTTACCGCATGTGATTAAGCCGGAGACTGGAGAGCAGTGAGAGGAGGCTTAGAAAGGAGTGAGGGGGCCTATTGTAAGACCTTAAATCTTATATTAAGTCTATTGGCAGCAATCCAGCTACCTAAAAAAGTTGCCATATGCAAATGCACAGCACACACGAAAGGGACAGACCCGATCTCAGTAGGAAACCACAAGGCAGATGAGGAAGCAAAAAAAAGCAGCACTCAGGACAGATGAGATACTGTTTTCTAAAACTCATGACGAAACAATAGATCATCAGATACTAAAAGACATGCAAAATAGCGCACCACAAACCGAAAAAGCGAAGTGGATTAATTAGGGAGCCACAATAAACACAGAAACAGGATTATATACTATTTATAGACATGTTTACAAAGTGGGTAGAAGTATTTCCATGTGTACATCCAGATGCTATTACAGTAGTAGTGGTCAGGGTTCCGGACTCTGGAGAACAGGGTCGTGGGTTTAATCCCAGGTAGGGGCACTGCTGTTGTACCCTTGAGAGAGGTACTTTACCTAGATTGCTCCAGTAAATGCCCAGCTGTATAAATGGGCAAATGTAAAAAATAATGTGATATCTTGTAACAATTGTAAGTCACTCGGGATAAGGGTGTCTGCTAAGAAATGAAGTAATAATAATAGGGAATTAAATCAAATCTTTTAAACAGTAATACTCTGAATATATATCTCTGCTGTTTTTCCATTTGATTGAGCCTGAACAGTAACTACTATTACCTAATAGATTTGATATAAAGAAAGTTCATTACTCTCCTCGATTTGCTTTAGGTGCAGCGCGACCATTGCTTCCAGTGGGCGCATTGAGTTCATGGAATACCACACCTCTCCTAAAGACCTCAGATCTAACATACATATGTGTGTGAAATGTGCACTGAATAAAAATGCTAGATGCAGCTTAATAACTTGTCACCTCAGTACAATGTGTTGTGAGTTGTTTTTTTAAGCATAAATTATAAGCTATAATTATTAGGTTATTATTATAAAATTATGTACAGCTAAAATTATTTTTCGCCATAGTATTTTATAGTGACCAATTCTGACAGGTCCTTTCTGTCTGACAGGATGAGCTACCTTGGTTTTGAAGGGGTTAAAGTACATTATGAGTGCTGAAAAGCAGACGGCAACCCATTCTGATAGGTCCTTTCTGTCTGACTAATGTTTTCAATTGGGGCAGCTCATCCAGAGCGGTAGCACATTTTTCATTTTGATAGGGAAGCTCTGTTTGTCAGAACATTCAGTAACTCTCATCTCGAGACTACGGGATTAAATTAAGCAATTTGAATAATTATTTTTCTCCGTTAACCATATATGTCAGAGGTAAAGGTGGCTGAAATGTAATGGAGCTGCAAGGATTCAGCACGGATTAATACTGTAGCATCAGAGGTAAGTCCTTGAAGAAATTTTTTATTTCTTTCTTTAGCAGTGCACAAAATGAAGGTTGGACAATTGCCGTTGATACGAGACTGATTTATTTTTATTCTCGTTTCACATAGTCCACGCCAAAATAACAAAGTCTATCTCCCGGATTTCTGCACAATCCATCCGCACTATCTCATTCACTTGCCGCACTGACATTCACTCCTCTACTCTTCACTTTCACTAACACTCTCCTCACACATCACAGCTCCTCCCTCCTTTTATCTCCTCCAGTGGGCAGAACCACCCACACACCCTAAGGGGGAAACCCCTCACTGCACTCACTCTCAACCCCATACACCTCTCACTCTCCCTACCGACTGTCACCCCCTTACTATTTCTCGAACCTCTGACGTGGTCTCCCGCCCTTACAACGAACTCTCGCCTTTTGCAGAGAGGTAATGTCACCCCAGAACATGGAGTAGCCCCTCCCACCATCTCTAACCCACAGGTTACGACAATAAATAATAGAACGTAGACCCCTTTCAAAAACTTTCAAAATGAATGGCCCCCCCAATCACCAAACTGACACATGTATTGAACTAATAATTTCATAATAACCAATATAATGAATTTTTATCCGTGGGGTTTAAAGGAGCCATTTCCGGCAACTCAGCTTGTCACAGGAAGTTTTTATTTTGGGACTATGGTTCAAAAGTAATGGGGGGGGGGGTTCACTTTCGGGCACAGAATCTGTTCCACCTGTAACTTTGGCAAGGAAGTTCCGAATGTCACAAAACTTGTAAAAAAAAAAAAAATGTAATTTTAACAATTGTTTTATTTCCAAAATATTTACATTTCGGGACAAGGCCTCAAACTCACATCTCATCATACTATAAGTGGTAATCACTGTAAGCAATTCTAAAAGGGGTCAAATAGTATTAGTGAGGTGCAAATATGTTTTGATGTGATTTGTTCTGCAAATAGCAAATAGACACAAAAGACTTAATTTACATTTGCCAAATGAAAACCTTTTACTTTGTAATACAAATTTATATAAAGAAAGTATAAAGATATATAAATTTTCTATATAAAGAAAAAAACTATACATTTCTATTGACTGCAGATTAGCTGCGACAGTTGCTTCAAGTGGTTCCACTTAGTTAACAGTCCACTGACAGAAAGGGAATACCTTTGTGGATGTAGTTAACTTGCACACCGTTTGAGGTACCGGAGATAGATGGCCAGTGAGCACGGAGTCAAACCTGTTGAAGAATTCGCCCCATCTTGACCACCCTCGATCAGCCAGTTGGTCGGCTTGTAGCCAGAAATTACTCATTCCATCCCACACCTCCTTCACATTGTTCCGCTGCAGCTTACCCTTATCTTTTTTCGTAGTTGTTCTTGCACCCGTTTCATTTCCTCTTAGTCTTTTGTCCTAAAAGCCCTTTTCTTCTCTCTCAGTAGGACATTTAGATCACCGGTGATCCAGGACTTGTTATTGGGAAAGCAGAGCACCCTCTTGATGGGTAAAATGCTGTCCACACAGAAGTTGACATAATCCAAAATACTTTAATACTTAGAGACACAAGTAATGCTGTGGACATATACTGGAGAAGCCAGCAAACTGTTGATGTGAAATACAAGAATCAAAAAGTCAGATTGCAGATTAAAGGTGACACCTGAGTCTCCTGGGATGCAACTGGTTACAGAATATACAGATTGACTGGGGGAAATTACGTTCAGTTCAATTGTCACTGACAATGGCACAATTTTTACTGGTATATTGGAATGGAATCCAACATGTATAAACTCCAGCTCCCTTTTTGGTATTGAAATGGCGCTGATAGTTCCAACATGCTTACGGGTTGTCTGTTCTAAATTGTAAAATGTAAATAAAACACTTAAGCGTCATCTGTTGTTTCCACGGTATTGTTAACAATAGGCTTTAACATTGTCAAGTCATAATAAAGTCATGAAGAAATAAGGAATTTGTTCTCCAATCCGTGCAATCGTGGAAATGAATTAAATGAAGAAAAAGCTCCTTAGCAGAGCTTAGCTTTATCGCCAGAGGAAAAATGGCATGGTCCTATATGGTGTGACAACCACAGAGCGTACTTGCTGCGCCGCACGCAACAGAGAGAGGAATGCACACTGGAAATGATCGAGACCACTCGTAATTCGAGTCCGCTTCTTTATTCGGCACTCGTGCCGTAAAACGCAACAAAAAGGATCCTCCCGGGTTGGGGTATAAAACTACGGAAAAATACTAAATTAAGTCCTCCCGGACCGGGGCAAAAAGCAAAGAACGGAAATTCCTCCCGGATCGGGGCATGAAATCGTGGCAATTAGAGGTAGGAGTCTCGTTCAGGGTTCTCGGGACTCACCTCCCTCCCCCCGTTTCCTGGCCGGAGCTGTAAAGACAGAGCAAACGTTTCTCCCGATCTGCATTCGCTACTTTCGGTTTGTGCTCACCTGTCGCTTCCCTGGTGCCGATTTTCCTTGTGTCTGCCAGCTTTTATTCTTTCCCTCCCCAATCAGCTGATGCGTTTCAGCTGTGCCGGTGATTGCTGGGGAGGGAACGTACTGTCGCTCAAGAGCCTGCCTCCGTGCTTGAGGG
>JAOVYW010002377.1:1971-18776 GCA_025775045.1 Hiodon tergisus
ATTATAATTTATAATGAAAATGGAACATTCCTGTCTTAAAAACCCACGTCAAGATCCGTATGTATACCTCAGCATAGAGTTAAATGGGACTAGGAAGCGTAACACCTCTGCCTCGCACTCGCCAAGTCACACAGACTGCAGTCTGCAAATGGTATTGAGAATAAGGGTTTGCTAAATGCTAAACTACATGCTTTAAAATGCGAGTCTTGAGACTGAATAATCTTTCCATGACAGATTTTTTACCGTCCCCGAGAGATCTGGACATTGTGTATTAATTTGAGGTCTCATTTGTTTGTGACTGTTTGTTCTGTATAAATGCGTAGGTTTGGTTTGAAAATTGGTGCGGACACAATATTTTAAGCAGGCAGATTGATGATATTTTCCGATTTATCAAAATTCTAGGTAGGAACTCTCATTCAATGGTCCTTGTACATTGGTAGGGAGCTTAATCTATACTGGTGATTCTATACATCCTGTTTTACTTTTTAATAGTTGAATTCTCAATTCATATTTATTTAACGTTTTACATGTTGAATTTTGTGTTTGTAAGATTTGTAAAAAGTAATTTTTATAAATATTCAAAATTTGTTTCTTTTTGTAATCAATAAGATGTTTTTGATAAGTATTCTTACGCAGTTTAAATCGCTTGGTTTTCCATAGACAATTTTTACTTTTTGGCATATGACAGGCACACAACAACATAAGAGATAAAATAAGTTTATCATTAAGGGTTGTTACACCAGATTTTATTACAGGTTCAGTTGTATGGCCCTCTTCTCTTCTTGACCTGTTTGTCCCAGCTTTTGATTTTCTGGTGTGCCTGCGATCTCTGGGGCTGCTTGTTCTGTCCGTTGTTTGGGTCCTTAAAGCCACGAATCTTAAGAAGTAAGGGCTTCTTGGGGTAGTCACTACTACCCCTGACAACTGGGTAAGCAGCATAGAACACACTGTCCCCGGCCACAGCCACGTCAGTAGAATTGACCAAGTGTGGCTTTGTGGTAGCCGTTTCAGATGGGCAGGATGACTTCACCCTCCTCAGGATCATTCTGACAGCAGTGGGGTTGCTGGGGTCAAAAACACAGAGGATGGACTCCCACCAGGTCCCCTGTTTTCCTGCATAGGAGCAGTTCTTACAGTTTGATACCAGGCTTAGAGTGGTAAAGGCCTTGCAGGGGCTCAAATATTCCTCTTCAGAAATCTGAGAAGTAAATAATCATGATCAGTGAGATACTCTATATTCACTGGTATTTTTGTAGTCATGAGCAGTTCTTCTGAAATATTGTCTGTCAATAAGACCGCCTTCATGATGACACCATTATCTCATAAAATCATGTATTTTTCCCACTTTTATTTGACATAATTTGAAGTCTTTTAGGCATGTTTTATTAAGCTTCGATAACACACTTACCTTTTCCATTCTTTAGTAGAAGCTTTTATTTTAAAAAGATTTGGAGTTTGAAAGTAAGCCTGCTGTCTGCTGTTGGAGTAATATTGTACAACTAGATCCTAACATTTCCGCTTTCTAGTAACTGAAAATTCTAGAACATGATGTAACCATAGTAATCCAGATAGCAACATTTTTTGAAAATTGCTTACCCAAACAAATGGGTCTTGATGTACTTTCTTCCATAAAATTATATATATATAATACTCTGTTCATCAGTGTTCAACTTTTCATCCAGTATTATTCTTAGAGCAATTTGCTACCACTTTGGGTATTAAGTGAGTCAGCCAAACCAATAATACTTAGACTTGTTCATGAAGTTTATGGATCAATACTAGAAGGAAGTTTATTGTTTTGTTGTTTTACAGTAATCCCATTCACACGACCCCCTAGTGTCTTGAATGATCAAGCATTTATTTATCCAGGATCTTATCAGTGTGTTTACTGAGGCACATGTGGTTGAGGCCAGATGTTCGTTGAAGTTGTTGGAAAATATATTGTCTGCCTGTGACTGGTTGTATTAATTATTATAACACCTGTCCTTGGATGCATTGTCATCATGTCAATGAAAGGGGCTTTACTGTGTATCTTATTATTAAGTATTAGACTGATTTGCTTAAATTAGTCATTGCCCATATGGAACAAATATATATTTTAAATATATTTTCTAAACTGTAAAATACATATAGTTTTCCAACATCTTTTATGATGTTAAAATCAATATATTATCATGATATTTCATATATACCAGAATTGGCCCCTTTCCAGTATATGAAATTTACATGACATAGATGATTCGCTCACATGGTTTCTGTTCAAGTACTTACTCTAGTTTTTGGAGTATTGCTGGTATTGCTGAAAAGTAAGAAAAAACACAATTTCATGAACAAATAGAAATCCACTTAATATCATTTGTGTTTTGCCAAAATTCATATACATTTTTTAAATTGGGCCTGTGTTCTCTGCTTTAATCTGCAAAGTTTTTCTTAGGGGGCCATCTTACTTCATTTTATTCTTTACATAATATGAGAAACAGCACATACATCTTTTCACAAATTTATTAAAGTTTAATGAGCATTTCAAGCGTATACTTGTATATGTCAGATGAACTACAGACATTCTAGAAGATAATTTGTAAGTTACTTGCTATATCTTATATTGTGACTAATGTATTCTTAACAACTGCGGTGCTAATTATAAAAAAAGTGTTTATATTATAAAAAAGTGTACTAATGCTAGAGGCCACAACTTGGACTTGCATTTCTACTTACATTCTACTACCTTGTGTTTGATTTAATTGTTTTCTTCCTCTAGTTCGTCAACTGTTTTTTTTCAGTGCCATGGTCTGCTTCACCATCTACTTCATCATGTGCTGCCTTCAGCTTTTTCAGAATGTTGTCACATCTGTCTTGCTTAGCAGACATCTTTTCATTTAGCTAAAAAATAACATTGTTCATTGCTCGTCAACATTTCAAAGTACAAATTGAATTAAACCACATTTAAACATTACATAAACAGAAACATTACATACAACATGCAAACTTGCAACTCACAAATTGCTATCACTGCAAAACAATTTAGCTAAATGTAAGTAATCATATTTCACTCATGACATTGACAAATGAAGTTGGCTTTTCAGCAAACTTCAGAGCAATAGAAATACATTTTGTCACTTTACATACCTGACTAAATAAAAATAATGTTACTCTGAAAGTGACATAATTCACCACATGCAAATTGTCCCCATTTAGATCAGGGGGAAACTTTCAATGGGTCCCACACTGTCGGTCCCAATGCCGATCCCTGCCATTTGGGGGACGTCCAAGCTGTTTACCAGAGGAGGCAAGCTGCCCCTGGGCACCCCTACCACCACAGGTAGTGATCCTCTCACTTGCCCATTTCTGCTCATAAAGGCTTGAAATAAGGAAAAGCCATCTTCCTCTCTCCTCTGGTCCAAGACATGTACCCTCCATTTCTCCTCAGGAAAATGTAACCCCCCCCCTCAGATGCATGTAAAGCCCCTCTCCTCAGATGCATGAAAGGTAAGCGCTCTTTCTCATCAGGTGTATGACAGGTAACCTCCCTCTCTCATCAGATGCATGGCAGGTAACCTCCCTCTCCATGGGCATGTTGGTCTTTCCTGTGCTGAGCCCCGATGGCTGAAAGAACTCCACACAGTCAATACACACATTCTTGCATGGTGTAGATGTGGTACACTAAAAATACATGCTCACTGGTGTTTATTTTTGTAATAAATGTAAACTATATTATTTTAAGTATTGCTGAGTACTTGATTTATGCCAAGTGTAACCAGTAAAAAAGGTGAGTATTGTACTTACTAGGAACAAGAAGAACGGAACTGATTGGCCCAGTGTGGGTTCCGCCCTCTCCTCAGAGGAGAACTGGGAAAAGAAATGAGCGGTTTATGTCTGTCATGATCTGTCATTCTTAAAAACAGCAATGCATTTGTGGAAATAGTGTTTTAAGTAAACACAACTCATTATGGCTGTGCTATGTTGGTGAGAAGTAGAAAAGAGCGTTGTAATCTGATGGTTTCTGGCTGTTCATGTCAGTCATTTTTCCCCTTCCTCAGTCACTGGCTCCTTTCAGCCGATACATCTCACCATCTCCAGCCAACTATTATCCAAAGCCACGTCTCTTAGCTCCACTAATGCCAGTCTGCTCTCCAGAAAGGAGATTCTTGGTCTTTAATTTTGACTATAGTAATAAAGAACGGAAATTAAACCTCTGAATGAAAGAACCATTCTTTAATTGAGCCATTGAGCTGGGCCACAGTGCACTGTGTTGTATTGGACAAAATGTAAAATAACACATTTCAATTTTTGCAGAGAATACGTTCTGACAAATGATTCCTTAATTCACCTTTAGCTTTATACTAGGCATGAAAGTCAGCTACAGTAACTTATTTTCTGACTGGACTGCATGGCCAGTTGCTATTGACTTGGCTGCCAAGTCAGAAGGAATCATTCCAGGCAGCCCCTCTCTGGAGGTGGATGAACCTAATGGGGACAGCCCCCTCGTTGGTCCTAGAGGGAGTGTCCACTGAGCTACAGAAAGACCTCCTCCCTCAGCGGCCAGGGCTCATCGGCCCCACAAAGGTGAGAACCACAGAAAAATATATCTGTGTTTCTTTTTGTCTGTCTTATTCAGTGTTATTCAGCGCCCCAGTATAAATCTGCTGTGCCTCAGTAAAATCTCAAGTTTGAAAGTTTTACTTTGTCAGTGCACTCATTTTTTTATTTATATTCACCGCCGCAACCCAAACAAAGCTTGTAAAAGCAAACTCAGTTTAACGGAAAACACTGAGGCGTGCGCAGAAATCCATGCTTTCGCGCGCCCGTGTGCATGCTAACTCAGTAGCCACTGCAGCGCTCACACAGAAGCCCAGATGTCGGTACGCAAGTCAGGTTGGCTATGAAAACATGACGAAACTAAAGTACGTTTCTAAATAATACCGATGATCTTATTTTGACTCATTATTGGCTCCTGTAGATGGACATCAGAACATTCTTCAGACGAAGCAGAAAGGAGACATGAGTTTGAGGGAGGTAAGACTTGATAAACGAGTACAGTACATCTCAACAGTCAGTCAGGTCTGTGACATCAGATGAAAAAAGAAAAAGTCTTCGGAAAACCTCTGGCAAGTTTATGGAATTGCAGAGGAAAAAAAAAACATGTTTGTGTTCTGTAGTCTTTGATTGTGTATAACAATGAATAAATATTTCTGATATGAAATTAATAATTGAATTCGCTAGCGCTAGTTTAGGACAGTACTGTACTGTAACTATGGCTGCTGTGTGCTAATTAACTAGCGACTATAGTTTGGCTTGTTTTGAGTTGTTGCAAGTAAACTTAACGAGTTTCAAACGTTAGGTTACCCCTTTTTATGTACATAAGAAGACTTTTAAAAGTATCGGTATCGGGATACTAGCCTTGGTATTACTTGGTATCGCACATCCCTACTATTTGAGTAGCGCCTATGGTACGCATGCGTACTATCCAGATCTGTTTTATTGCTGGGGGAGGAGCACTTTCTGAGCACTGTGAAAATTTTCGATTCAATTATTCGACGTCATGCACGTTATATTTTTCAGATTTTTGGAAGATTTTTTTGGGTTTATTTACCAAAAGACGGAGAAAGCGTTCTAATCTTCTGTTAATTAATCTTTCGAAAAGCCCCCCTTTAACCCCACGCCTAGCGATTGAGTGGAGGTCAAATGTTTTCCTTTCACCGTGACTGCTCACTTGTTCTTGTTTTCTGACACGTGTTTATTTTTCTTTGAATTGTTTAAATAGAAATTTTGTTCACCAAAAAGTTTGTTCTCGTTTTTAAACCACAGGGGAGCTGAAGCTTGATTTTCTCCTTGTTTTGTCCTATCCTCAACTGTGGAAAAAATATCAGAAAATACACAATGCGGTTTCCCTGCTTGAGAGATCTTCATACCTAATGTCTATTGAATATCTGCTTTACATTTTCCTTTTGTGTCAAAAAGATGCTGTAACACAGACTTTTTATAATTTCATACTGTGTGTGAGACAAAAAAAAAATATCCCAGGCCTTATTTAATCCATATATTAAAATCGGCTAAAAACGAGAAGTAGCTGATCGCCATAACTGGACAGATGAGGAGTGTAAAACCACAGCCTGGGCTGATGAATCCCGGTTCCTTTTGTGTCTCTCCGACGGCAGAGTCAGGTTTTTCCGTTAACAGCATGGACCCGTCCTGCCCAGTACCAGTGGAACTGGCCAGTGGCTATAGCGCAACGGTGTTGGGAATGTTTACTAGCACTCGTTGGGTCCCTTGATAGAAACTGAGCATCATTTTAACATCACGTCTCTGGACATTGTTGCTGACCAGGTGTGTCCCTTCATGGCTACAGTTTACCTGCGTCACATTAATTCTTTCAGCAGGGGAACACACCATGTTGCAAAGCATATAATGTCTCAAAATGGTCCCAGGAACATGACAGAGAATTCAATATAGTATATTTGTAATTGTGTAATTGGAATGGGCTATTCACGGCATGAATGTTCAGCTGACCAATCTGCAGCGGGTGCATTGACCAACATCCCTGCGGAGCATGTCCGATACCTTGTATAACCCATCCCAGAAGAATTCAGGCTGTTCTGGAGACAAAGGGTATGATATGGGTATACCTAATAAACTGGCACAGGTGGTGCCTCAGCAAATGCAGCGCATTGTGCTCCACTATCTGGGGCTTGCGTGGGTGCAGCTCCGTCACCAAATCTGATCTATTTATTATATTTTTTAAATTTCCCTACTCCCTGATTTATAAATCTAGATGTTGCTGAACGAAAGATTAGTTCAGAATCTTTTATCGGGTCAGCTATATCCACAGTATAACCGTGATCCACGGTGTCAGTGGGTTTTAAAGCTCTCAATTAGCATCTGATGCACACCTTAATAACACAAGTTGAGATCATCTCAAATCCAGACGATCACTCCAATTTAACTGATGAAAACTCGCAAATGCTGCGGTCCTCGTGAATCAGGATGGAATTGCAGTTAAATTGCAGAGGCTGGGATGAACTTTCCTGTGACCTTTTCAATTAAGTCCACTTTGGCCTTGCCTTTCAGGAACCGAGCCTCGGCACAGAAGAACTGGATAAGCTGGGTGTTATCTGCAACAGCAGAAAGGCGAGTTCAAGAGACAGCCTTCGTTCCCAAAACCGGAAACCCAAGAAGCCACAGGGGGACCCATGACCGGGGGACGAAAATGAGCCTCACCTAGGTTCTGGATGAGGGCATGGACGGAGCTGATAGCTGTGTTGTAGATGGCCTTCCTTTTGGAGTTCAGATGAGTGTCAACGATCGCAGGCACCAGGAAGCAGAGCACCTGCGCCATACTGTCCTTCAGCAGGGGGATGATCTTCTGCAGGGCTTCCAGGGCGTGCAGGTTCACCTTGCTGTTAGACTCCGGAAGTCTATCTTTAATGGGTTCAAATACCTGCCATGAGAACTACATCAGATCTCCAATACTCACATCATTAGGCATGTTAACATGATTATTTAAGTTTAAAGACAACTTCTGTTAACAGCAGTAGATGGTTGTAAAGTTGGTGTTTCAGTTATAACCATCGTCAGGGTCTGGTTTATCTAACAGAAGCATGTGGCTACTGTAGAACACCGTTTCTCCTTCTGTATGCTTCAGTTTTGAGGGAGCAGAACGCCGCTCTCCGCCAGCTCGCTCACCGCCCGTACACGCCCGCCGGGGGGTCTGCTGGCGGCTGGCACGTTGAGGAGCCAAAAACCGCTGAGGAGATGTGGGGGAGACATGTGAGAGGAAAGATTACGTGCTGCACTCAGATGCCTTCCGATATCCCCGCCAAATGCTCGTGGTAACTGACAGATTTGTCGGATTACAGTAACACGGTGTCACAGTCTCGGTCTTTACCACGGCCCAAAGCCCTTATTCCAGGACATCACAGCAGACACACGTGACAATTCGCCACATCACATGGTCCTCCCTCGGCCCCTTTGTGATTGTTACAGTGATATCATGTGGCATCATGACCAATATAGGAAGGGTGGAGGACTTGTGCCATAAGCTAGCCCAAAGCACTAAAAAGGCCCCTAAGATTTAAACTAACTTTCCTTTGGTTTTCCCATACAATTTAAGATTATAATGGCCCAACTCTATTTCAAGTATTTGTCATGTAAAAAAGGTGACCATATCTGGAAAATTTTAATTAGTTTCTTAACTAGTCATTCTATATATATATAGTTGTGCCAGCATCAAGTTTATTAGTTCTTTTGTGTGGTATGGTTTAGTGCCCATATCTATGTTTTCCTGGGTGAATTGAACACCAATACCTTACCCTGGATACGTTTCAGGATTGTCACATATTCCACATATAGTTTACTTTGATCTTTGATGTTAGTGGGAGCTTTCTTCACTTTCAGAAGCCAGGCATTAACAGAACAAAAGTCTAAACCACATATGTCAATATCAAGGCCCGCGGGCCAGATACGGCCCTCCACAGCTTTTAATCAGGGCCGCCAATAAATTCGGACTATCAATTTAATGTGGCACCTGTGCTAGTGTTTGAATTCATGTCCGTGACAATACGACATTGAAACGTATGGGGTGCTGTCGCGCTCCACTTTCAAGCTTTTATCAGAGAATTAGGCTAAAATACAAACAACGTAAATGCTACCTGCATTTCTAAAGGTAGCTAGTATAAACAATGGGCGAAAAAAGTAAACAATGAATATCGACAAAAAAAGAGTCATTGGCAGTTTTCAAAGAGTATAACCTTCGGTGGCATTTCGAAACGAAGCAGGAGCATTATGGAAACATGGACGTGGAACAACGGCTGCAAAAAGTCAAAGAATTGAAACGCAAGCTCAACAACAGCAACTCATGTCTGAGTGAGGGAGCTGTGGAGCTAAGCTTTATAATAGCAGAGGAAATAGCAAGAGGGTGCAAGCCGTTCACAAAGGGAGGGTTTATAAAAAAATTGCATTGAAAAGGTATGTTATGTTGTATGCCCCGACAAGAAGCAGGCTTTTGTGAATATCAGCCTCTCACGAAATATCGTGGCTTGTCGGGTGGATGAGCTAGCTTCCGACTTACAGACCCAGCTAAAAACGAAAGCCAAGGATTTCGTTGCGTTTTCGTTGGCTGCAGATGAGAGTACAGACAGGTAGGGATGGGCGGATCGATCTAAAGGGTCGATAATTCCCATCCTGACGTTTCATTTTTAAAAATCGATCCTCACATTAAAAATATCGATATCAGGTGCTTTCTTTAGCCACTAAATGTGTCAGATATTGAAAAGCGAAAATAAAATTAAATCTAGCACATTGTTAATTAGGATCAGAACTACCTCTCCCTCCGCTCCTCATGTAGCTTATACACAGGCACGCGGAGACACACAGTAGGGATTGGCGATACCACTGATTTTCTTTTCGTTCGGATATCAAGTAATACCAAGGCTAATATCTCGATTCCGATACTTTTAAAAGTCTTCTTATATACATACAAAGGAAAAATCTTTCTTCAGTCAAATTTTATATCTGAAAGCCTTTGCATTAGTATTAAGTCGACCAATGGTCGACTTCTTTTTTTATTTGCTGTTTAATAACAGCAATTATAAAACACATGTTCAATAACGTCAACAAAATGTTCAATTATATTATTACCCTTTTCAGGTGTTATTCTTCACATCACTGAAAAGTTCGGCTAATCAGATACCCTGAAGTAAAATCAACAACAAAATAAAAATCTCTTAAGAAGAAAAGAAGAATAAATGCTGCTCTGATTTAAATAGTTAGACTAAGTAGCTGCAGGCAATTAATTAACATTTAAAGTGTGTGATTTAATTAAGGTATGAAGAGTTTAATTTCAAAATGCGTTATCCACCATTTGGTAAAAGTGACACCTTTGTTATAACATGATGGCTGGCATAAGAGTTATATTCGCCCGATCATTCCTGGAGGTTTTACCAACCTGAGATCTTTACTTACAATTAGAAGATATAATCTATGTTTTAGAAATCCTGAGCAATCCGTATCAGTTTTCCCACAAAATTGATATAATGCATTCAGATATTGTTTGAAAATGTGTTCAATCTAGCAGCCTATTGAGTGCTTTCTCACGCGCAACAAAACACCGACTGGAATAAAGCAGGTTATGGCAGTAATTCGACTTAAGTGTTTACATGCAGAGCAATACCGCGATTACGAAAACCTTGTTTACATGGGATCGCTGAAATAGCGGGGTTTCTCTGTATAAAGGGCCTTGCGCCTTTAACGCATTTAAAAAACAGGTAGAAATCAGACAAAGCTGATAACATGGCTAGATTAATCAAAATGTTGGGCGGAAATATTGGTGTGTTGCTTCTATTAATATATCAGATAAAAGGTGTTTACATAACTTTTTACATAGCCGGTTACTAACGTTAGTCCGGGTATTGTAGTAATAGCGTATACGTACATGCACCCACTGTATTATTATGCTCCTCAAGAAATAAAAGTATTACCTGATTTCTGTTCAAATGATTAAAATAACCTAATACTATCACTTAGATACCTGGATAATAACTATCTCCCTGAAAGGCTTCTGTCAGAGAACTCTGCCTCACTCTGTCACTAGACGTGGCGGTATTTGTTTGTATTCTCTCCCCTTCCTCTAATCGCCTCCGGTGCAACTCGTCATGCTCTCGCGTGTGACTGATTGTGGTATTGCCACAATATCTAACACACTTTTGACATATGTCACATTTTGCTTCATGTCACGTCCTCAACTGCTTTCTCCTAGCGGCTTCCAAGTCCCTGTCCCTTTGTGCCTCTGTCTGTATCTGTGTCTGTTTAAGGGTGTTGCTCCAGTCCGGTCATCCAGTCCACCCCTCCAATTATGCCTACACACCTGCGGTCCATCAGCTCATCACCCAACAGTATTTCAACCCCGGTCTTCCGGTTACTCTATACGTTTTGATGTCTGCATTTACCAATTTTCACAGTAGAAATCAGAAATCAGAAATCAGAAAGCGTTCCCCTTTTTATGTACATAAGAAGACTTTTAAAAGTATCGGGATCGCGATACTAGCCTTGGTATTACTTGGTATCGGCTCGAAAAGAAAATCAATGGTATCGCCTATCCCTACTGTTTGATCTGATACTGATCCTGTCAACCTCGAAGTTCATTGCGATCTGGCATCACGTGGTTGGGGTTTACTAATAGACTACAGCGTTTTCAGCGGAGGAAAACTAGCAACAAACACTGTGTGCATCTGTGACAACTTATGTTTTCCCATTTGTTGATTATGATTAACAGTTATTAAGACGTTTGGTATTATTTAAATGCATCGCATTCTAATGCACATTGGATACGTAGCGTTTATCACCTTGTTTTATTATTTAAATAACAGAAAATATATTTTAGTTCTTACAAGGGCTATACCGACACCGTTGTTTATATAATTTCACTGTTTACCATTAATATTTGTATGTAGTTAAATCTGTGAGGTTAATTAGTATTATAGCGGTGTATGTTATTGTATCGTACGTTATTGTTAGACGGAAAGACCCATTTGTTTATTATAACATTATATTTAAAAATAAGCAAACAGCCCCCCACCATCCGATTTGAGACATTTCCATCTTAACTAATCTGGCCATATGTTATATTTAGGAACGTTATTTTCCTAGGAAATTGCTTCATTATTTGTGCTTAGTTTTTTTTGCTTCCCGGGTATTTCGTACTGTCCAGTAGCGGCAGTGCTGCACCTTTTCGTGTTGTTAAGCGTTCCGGCATAAACTACCATCGAATACGAAAATCCCCATAATGCTCTGCATGGTTCAAGGACCACAGCTCTATTTCCAGGATGGCGGATAGACTACGGCGTCGGAGGCGCGCGTCTCAGGATAGTGATGAAGAGTCCGGTTCGGGGGCTGAAAGTGAGAAGTCTGGCCCAACTGACGGAGCGAACCGACTAAGGAAATCCGAACCTGTAGTGCTGACCACCGTGCGGTTACGGCAAAAAGGCGACGACGATTCTGAGTGTGTGAGTATTAGGCTTGTTTAGGTCAACTTCTTGGTTTGGCCGGCAAAAGTGATTAACGTTATCAACATAAAAGAATGATTTAGGCAAAGCAGACAAGCTCTCCATCCAGTATTACTACGATTGTTTTTTTTTGGGGGGGGGGAGAGTGTAACACAATACTCATAACTTACTCTGGGTGGAAAGCGCATTTGCTGCTTGTTGTCTAGTTATATGTACAAGTGTTTAGTGGTTGAGCCACTCTCAAGTTACTGACAATCAACGTCAAATAGCTATAGATGCTTCAATGATAGCATCTTGTTTTGTCAGGCCGTTAATAAATTTAACGACGTCGCAGAAATGCGCTGTGTAATCGCTGGAAACCACCGTGTTACCTAGCGATGAATACAAATATTGTAAGGTATTGTCGTTAGGTTGTCATTGGTTCTTGTTTTTTTTCCCCATTAGAGCCTACAATCTTCAGATTAAATGTCGGTGCTTTGTATAGCTAAACTATAAACGGTGGCATTAGCTGATTACCATTCGAGTTGCATTTCATTCCGTCCGTTGTCATGGAGATGTAGCGGATTGCTTTACGTTAGATATTTTTATATTACTGAACTCTAAGCGTTAAGATGCGTTTGAAGAGTTTAAAACTGATTTGATGCAATCGTTCACTCGAATTTGTTTGCTGTTGGCTGTTTTAATTTGTTTATAGATACTTGTAAAATAATTTCTATTTTTTGTTTTTCGTTTTTAGGAAAGCGAGGATGGCATAGAGGAAGGTTGGTTTGCCTCTGAATGTAAATGTGATGATATGACAACTTGTACTAGTTATTTGTGACCGAGGTGCATGGTGTAGAAGGGCTTGCTTAAAAATGCCATTTCAGACAAAGTGATGTGTACACTTGTAACTGACTAGGCACATTCAACTTCAGTGTGTTACCCTGTCTGTGTGCTTTGCAGCTGTCTTATCTGACTATGAGAGTGCTGATCCTGAGGAAAACGCATCTCGTTCAGAGGTAAGTCATCAGACCAGCTATCGGTGGGGCTTGCTTGTCAAAAGATACGAAACTAAAGGCTAAAGAAGCATATTGTTCTAAGCACCTGCTTTAGCTGTTCTTTTCTCTGACTCGGCAGGAGGAGGAAGAGGAGGAGGAAAATGAAGAGGAGGCACCAAAGCCCCTGTGTGAGCAGGAAGCCCCACCTGATGAGACTGACGGGAAGCAGGACGGGCTTAAAGAGGAAGCTTGTGTGGAAGTTGGAGATGGGGAGGGAATGGGCAAAGACAAGGGGAAGCTAGAGAAGAAGTTGGCTGGGGAGCGTCAGAGTGGAGATGGACAAGTAAGCCAGCATTTTCTCTCTCACACTACCTTTCTTACACTCCCTCTTGTGGATGGAAACACTTCCCCTCTGCACGTATCCATTCTAATTGTTAAAATATGGAGCCTAATGTATTGTTCATTTCTCTTTGATTTCTACGCTTGCTTTTTGGATGATCAGGGCAACAGACCAATAACCACATTTTTGCATTATTTGGAAGTTTATTTTACCAAAATGATTAATCAGTATAATTGTGAAACATTTTATACTTAATTAATTTGGCTTTTCCAAATTTAGTACTGTATGATGTAGTTGGGCTGTAAAGTGTAATAATTTAAAAGGAATTTTAGTCATTTAGCAGAGGCTCCAGTCATGAGCGTCGTACCGAAGTGCCTTAGTTTAGGGGTTAACGTGCAATAAAAGATACTGAGCTACCATGCCCTATTGGCGAGTAGCATTGAACTTCCGTAGGTCAGCAGCGTTTTGAATTAGTTGGAGAGGTCTAGTCGAGGAGGCTGTATCCAGTAGAGGATTGCAGTAGTCTAGGTGGGATATCTGCACTTTTGTACATCGCTCTGGATAAGAGCGTCTGCTAAGTGCCGATAAATGTAATATCACCAGTGCCTGGATCGAGTGTTTAGATTGCTCTGTGAGCAATGGACGAACCGGTTTCCTCCTGATGTTATTGAGGATGAATCTGCCAGATCTAGCCACTGAAGCGATGTGGTTCTTGAAGGACAGATCGTGGTCCAGGGTGACTCCCAGATTCTTCTCCCAGATAGAATGGCTTGAAGTGTCTGTGGAAAAGAGTGTATTTTGGTCAGGAAACATGTAAACATATTTTTCTTTGGACTGGATGTGTCTGTCTTCATAAAAATGGATTGCTGCATTTGGTTGAAAATAATTCACACGAGAATGAGATGCCAAAATTCACTCACCAGAATGAGATGACTCATTAGAAACTTGTTTGCTGTATATGTGCATCAGCTGTTAAAGTTACATTTTGCAGTTCTGTAATTGCTGAGGGTACTAATAAACAACCTGTCTTTCTGCATTTGCCCCTCGCTCATCTAATAGATTTTACCCTGACCTGTGTGGTCATAGCTAATATGTTTGCCTTTGACTGTCCTTCAGGAAAGCACAGACGACCCTGAGAACACATCTGACGGCAAAGTCCACCAAAAGCTGGATGACGACGAAGACCGAAAAAACCCAGCCTACGTCCCACGCAAGGGGCTATTTTTCGAGCACGACGTGAGGGGGCAAGCCTTGGAAGAGGACATTCGGTGAGAGGAAGGGTGGAGGTCCTGTGGTGGAGGTCCTGTGGCAGAGAAGGGGTAGAATGCAATGCCATGTCATGTCATAAAGAAATATAACTGAAAACTATGGATGTCTTAGATCTTCGTCTAGTAAACGAACGTAAATAAGGAACACATTTTACTGAACAAACATTTGTGGGTGAATCACTGGATTCCCTCCCCCTAAGCTCTGTTATTGATGTTCTCTCCACAGGTAGAACATTAATAACATCAAATTAAATTGGATGTTAACATTAAAATTCTGATACAATAAACGCTGTACTTGCAACCATTTCCAAACGATAACATGTTAGAGGTTAGCTATCCTAGCAAGGTGTAGAAGGTTACGTAAGTTGGCTTGTTACTGTAGACAACAATGTATGGTCTACGCCAATGGCACAGCTGGTGTCCAAAGCATTGGAGTGAATCCAGTTGTAATGTTTTCGTTAGAAAAATTTCAAACTTTGTCTAAATTAAGCCAATTCTCCTCATCTGCCTGCCGTCTGCTGGCAATTCAATTTTATAGTATGATTAGGGGCATGACGCCAGAAGAATAGGCAAAAAACCCCCAAAAGTAATGGATTAACCCAGATGCAGTTGGGGATAACTAGGGCTAGTTATTTCGGGATTTTGATTTCGGTTATTTTGGAAATGCATTTTTATCGAGGCAATAAATGACTCCTACAGCTTTTATAAAGTTATTTTACTGAGAAAATGGCATCTGACAGATGCAACGCAGTAACACACTAATGGCGTCGTTGCTTAGCAACGCATACGGAGCACAATCACTGAACTGAAGGCGCAGAGTACTGGGCACTTAACAACTATACATAAGTGTATCTATGAGAATGTAAACCTAAAAAAAAAAAACCAAAGACATGGGACGTCACAATGTTTATGAACACTTTTTTAAAAGTCCGTTTTGGAACCTGATGAAGACTCGAAGCTGGATCAGTGGTGTAGTGGTTAAGGTGACAGGCTTGTAATGGGAAGGTCGCTGGTCCGCCCAAGCTGTTGTATCTATGAGCAAGGTACTTGAACTGAATTGCTGCAGTAAAATATCCAGGTGTATAAGTACATCACTGTATAAATTGTAGGGTGTGTAGTCACTTTGGGGGGGAAAAAAAGTGTTTGCTAAGCAACAAAATTGTAAATGATGTCAATTTTAGATCAGTAAATTTCCTCCATCCAAGTGGATCTTCAGGTGTTTTCTGGAAATCACTAGTCATAACGACGACAGCAGAGGGCTTTGCAAGTCCTGCAAGCCGTTAATTTGTGCATCCCTTCTCACGCCAGTCCCAACAGGAAGAACAAGAAGCTGTGGAAGGACGAGGGGCGGTGGGAACATGACCGCTTTCGCGAGGAGGAGCAGGTGCCGAAGTCCCGCGAAGAGCTGATCGCCATGTATGGCTACGACATCCGCAGGGGCCCCGGTGACTCCCGGCCCCACCTCCGCAAGCCCAGGTAGCTTCCTAACTTAAAATCTGGGCCTGTGGTGGTTGGCTGCACCAAATACATTTTAAAAAACCAAAAATAACCTAGCCACATTTTCTGTCTGCAGGACCAGCTCCTCCCCAAGTCAGGAAAAGAGGTGGACCAAAGGACCGAAGCCTGGTTTCACATCCTGGCACGGGGGCGCTCCTCTTCAATCCGCCCCTGCAGCCACGCCAACCTCATCGAGCGCACCCGTGGCCGGGCGGAGGTCCTCCTCTCAGCCCGCACCTCGTAACTCGCAGGCTAACCGCCATCTCCATCGCGGGGGCAGGGGACAGGCTGTGCCGGTGGAGCAGGAGGAGGAGCCGGTGGAGAGAGACCTGCCCCGTCCCCGGGAACTTCACTCGAGCCCAGGCGAGGTGGCAGTGGCTCGAGTCAGCTCTCCAAACCCTGAGCGGCCTGTGGAGAAGAAGTCATACTCCTTGGCTCGCCGGACCCGCACTCGACCTCCTGAGCCTGGAAAGCAGGCCCCCGCTGAGCTCCCCGCCGTGCCTACGACTGAGTCATGGGAGGGCCCTGGGCCTGGTGAAGGGCAGGAGGGGTTCACCGGGCTGGACGAGGACCTGGCACGGCTGGGCTTGGGTGGACAGAACTGGCCCCAAAGCCCGCCATCCTACCTGCCTGCGGAGTTGAGGGGTGAGTATTAGACTTTCTTCTGCAAGTGATTTAACGTCGAGCCATGGCGACCTGAGCCATGGCGACCTGAGCCATGGCGACC
>JAOVYW010002377.1:23538-42477 GCA_025775045.1 Hiodon tergisus
TTAAACACTCCGCCGTCATTGCTTTTTATGAACTTTTTTACTTTGAATGAATGATTTGTTATTTTGTATGTATCTTTATTTGTATTGTGTACTGCACATTTTTTGCAGTTCTCTGTGCTCTATCAAGTGTATTATAAAACGCGTATCTTTTCAAATCAACATGCCTACTTTGTCAAGCATGTCTGTTTCTCTATTTAGTTTCGAAGAATGGTAGCCTGTTCCATGAAAATATGTTGCAGCTGTACCTATAATATTTTATGATATTCAGAACAGACTTTACTTGCCATCAGGACTTTTAATACAGGGAACGGTGCGTACACAGAACTGAAGTTGTTACGATGGTGCCAAATTGCTGCTAACTTTCTCAGTCAGGGCAGGCAGGCAAATGCTGTGAAACGGAAGCTGCGTTTGAGTGCGTCTTGTGCATAGCCTCTTCCCTGGAGCGAAGCGTTATTTTGTTGTGACCTGGCCCTGACCCCTGTAATGCATCCAGAGATGGCACTTGCAGGGAATCCAATGACTCTACCCATCATCATCATGTTGGGTGACACCACTGATGTGCTGCTACACGTGCGCTGACTGCTTCTTTCCCTCTTTTAGGGGACATCGGAAAGGCGATGGATCAGACCAGCTCCTAGCTTGGTGCCAGATTGTGTTTAAGGACCAGCAACGTGTTTTGAAAATCTGTTTTTAATTATTTAATTTTTTTTTTTAAATGTGTTGTGTTTTGAGGTAGAACTAACACTTTGAACCTGTTTTTGAGGAAAACGGCAGTCAACGTTTTATTTTTGTTTTGTTTCTTTGCTCTAGTTCCCCCCCCATTGTCCAATCAGATCCTATGAGTTCCCATTGGAATTGACTGGCGTAGGTGGTGTTGAAATGAAAACGTCAACATGGGCCCTGTTTGGCATCCTGAAGAGTGCTGGCCCTGCCCACACTGCAGCCCTGTGTGAGAGTGAGATGTTGGAGAGTCAGGATATGGTAGGCTAGATGGAATGGGTGCTTCTCCCGGCCAAAGACGGGTTTCCTCCCTTGGGCTCTGCGGGGCTAGCACACCTGTGGGTACTCGCACACCTGTGGGTACTCGCACACCTGTGGGTACTCGCACACCTGTGGGTACTCGCACACCTGTGGGTACTCGCCCTCTCGGCAAACTAACTAGCTTCCTTCGAAACCACAGAATTCCCAGCAGTATTTATTATTACTTGTACTAGTATTGCATTGTTCTATGAATCTGTCTACATCTTACTAGTCATGCAGAGATTAAATTACATTTTGTTCCCCAGCTGGTCACGTAACAACATTTAAGAGGGTCGGTCACTTCTAATGTGTATTGACCAAAACTGCAGTTCACTGCTCTGTTTGGTTGTCTTTTGAAATCGATCCCACAGTTCTCATCATTGGGCATGTTATTGCAAGGGCCTGATTCGATCAAACCGGATTGGACGTTCAACTGTCAGATCGGAAGTCAGACTTCTGATGGCTAAATGCTATATTGTTGTTATGCCGCTAATTGACGCGGTTGTCCTCGTCTGTCAGTCTTGCTAGGCTGTGGTGTAGAAGTCGGAGAGCTGTGTTTTGGGGCCCTATTCAAACATGTCACACGTAAATTGCCTTATTGTGTTTTCTGTATCACCAGGAGCGTACTAGTGACGATGTGGTTGTAGGATCTCGCCTTCCTTAAAATAAAAGGGTACTCCAAGAGGAGCAAGATGATTAATTTGCCTGGTGTTGGATCTCCTGTGGTCTTTTATTTTAACAGACTTAAACAAATGCATATATTGATTTAGTGGCTGGGTATCTGATGCTTGTTTTCATGCAAACTAGCATGTACTGTGAACAGGAATTGATCATCTGTACTGTAGCCCTGTCAGTGGGGTTTCATGAACATGGTAGTTTAGTATTTGGATTTAGTAAATACAGAACAGTATTTTAAGATCAAATAACCAGCAGCGCTATGAGAACGGAGAATAACCAAATTTTTTATTTTTAAATCAACATGGTTTGACTAGTGTCAACAATGAGCCCACAAAACTAAACAAACGCATGATACAGTGGTGTTCCATATGAACCGTATTCTCCGTAAGTGGCTTTGTGAATTAAATAGACCGCAAGCCTCCAGTGCCGGAGAGCCACAGAGACGGCACATTTGATTGGCTGGGATGGGTTGAATAGCACACACTGGGTTGGTTGTAACTGTGGGGGAGGCTGTCGTATGCAAATGAGTCACAGGACATTAATGCGTGAAGTTAGGGCGTCCTTCAGAAAAATTTTTATTCTCTGCACTGCAGTTAGGATGGATGGATGGGTGGGGGTGTGAGTTAGTAGGGCACATATCAGGTTTTCTGTTGGTACGATATTGTTGGTTTAACATGAGCCTAAAACTGTTCTTCAACGATGTTCTGTTTTCCATTCTTGATGTTAAATGGATGCAATATTTTGTAAAGTGTGTTTTTCTGACTTAAAAAATTCAGATGCTTTGCATATCAGTTTAATTTCCTGTCAACACTATGGGATTTTTTTATGTGTGCTTCTGTTTTTTTAGGTTTTTGTGGAGCAGTTGTCAAAATAAAAATGAAGGTATTCAACTGAATTGTGGTCATTTGTGATGATAAAGCTACATGGGCCCTGCTGAAAATATGCATTTGGCTGAAATCACTGTTTTTGTCAGTTGTGCCTGAAACTAATTAAGTTGGCAAAATTTTTATCCACTCACCGTAACTATTGGGGAGCCAAACCGTTTTGGTGGATCACAGGATTTTTTTTTCTTCTGTCTCACCTGGTGTTTTCACCAGTGCCAACGGAGGTAGTGTAGAAACCAGCAGACGATGCGTAGCTTGACATGCTGGATACAACGCAGATTGGGTCACGTGTGCATGCGTGGGTGTGTTTGATCAGAACAAATCTAAGGTTTGTTTAATTAGTGGGAGTTTCTGTGTATTCAGGGAAAGCTGAAGAAAAGTGTTATTCAATCTGGGCTTCTTGCACTATGCTGTAGGAATTCGAACAACTCATTCACAAGATGGCAATATTGTGCAAGTGCTTCATTTACAGAGACCACGAACAGGCCTACGAATTCTACACTGGTACAAGCGCCTTGCTTATCGTTGTCCCTGCACGGGGGCAATTTGACGAGATTTATCTTGACAGCGTTGTGCAGCTACAGCCTTCAATGAAGAGACAGGAATGCACTTTTGAGTCATGCAGTTCTGCAATGGATCTCTACAAAGATTGTACTAGTTTATGCTTACTAATGAGACCCTCTGAGAAGATCTCGTGTTGGTTGTCTGGACTGCACCGTGTCAGGAAGTGTCTCATCCACGGACTGACATAGTTTCCGGTTAAAGCATGGCGATTTTAATTTGGTTCCTTTTGATGGGGTCATTTACATTTTCTTTCAGCGATACGGAACTGTGTATGTGGTGATTGTATAAATCGGTAGAGGGGCGTGTCTGCACTGTTGGACTACCAGAGCTTTAACTGCAGGAGGCGCTCACTCGCTCAGGGCTCTACTGCTCCTTGGCTGTCACTAAAACGAGCACATTCCTCCTGAATCGGGTGGAGAAAGACTAGTCCGAGCACATTGTGTTCCCTCGCTGTACCAGACCGTTTTGTGTGATTTGGTCCACTGCGCTAGTCTATGACATGTGATTTACTCCACTGCTCCAGTCTATTATATGTGATTTATTTCACTGCACCAGTCTATTGCACGCGATTTACTCCACTGCACCAGCAGACAGCCGTTGGCATGTTTGAGTGGTTTGTGAAATCCTGACATCACGTTGCTTTTCCCTCCTAGGTGACACTACCTTTGAGAAGTTTCCTCACCACTAATAATCCACTCTTACTGCCTTTTCCACCGATATTGTTTTAAAGATCCAAATTGACTGCCAGTTTCGTTAGCTTGAGGGCAAAGATGTCCACAAATGAGCACATTGTGAATACACTGTGTGAAGAACTGTTGACAACATTCCCAGCTGTCTTGAAAGCACACTCTGACTGCATTGATGTCCCTGACACTGATGTATCTGCTCTCCAGCTGTACCCCTTGCCTTCCAGCAAGGGGGTTGTTGGCAGTAGTTCTGCTGTTGGTTCTAGGGTTCACTCTGGTGTAGGTAGCTCTTGGTGGAACAGCAAGTTTGGCAGACAGGCTGGGGTGTGTCATCCCGTTGCTAACCAGTGTTTTGAAGTTGGGCACCTGCAGGCTAACTGTTGTCTAAAGAGGTGGGTTACTTAAAGGCAATTCGTATTATAAAGACTAATCGTATTTCGTTCCCCTCCCCATGTGTGGTTGTAGAACTCCTAGGGACGAACCAAAAGATGCATTACCGCAGATGGTGATTCCAAATTGGGGGGGGGGAAACCTCAAGTTTTGTATGTGATTGGTTGAGCTGGGGCTAGATGAGATGAGCCTCCTTGCTTATTACATGATATTCAGTGAGTAGGTGCTTTTGCATGCTTGGTCATATTGCAATGGAGAGGCCTGCATGCAAATTTGTCCATGCTTTCAGGAAACATATTTCAAAAGTGCACCTTTAAGGCTATCAGTAATCCTAATTTCTCTGGTTGGGCTAACGTCTCAATTTTTGAAAACACTGTATTAGTGATCTGAACTGTTTCAGTTTCTTTAATCAATTTGATCACATTTTTGACCCCTTACTTTAAGCGTATTCATTATACAGGACACAGACAACTCGTACTTTAATGATATTATTACAGTAGCCAATACCACATGGTCTGACAACTGTTCAAATGCCAGTGAAAGCCTGCACAAAAGCTCCAATCTAGCATTAATTGAGCCTTTTGAATTACTATTTTAACTGGGACTTTAAACTTGATTTATGTGGAATATTATTTTTGTGTGTATCAAAAATGAGATAAAGGCTGTGCCACAACATGCTTGCAATTTTACTTAGCTTTTATTTACCTAAGGGAAAATTATAAATTACAGCCACAAAAATAAAAACATCCCATGTTAGCTTTTCAGTTAGCTTGTCAGCCCCAGAATCCACTACAAGATGTTTTTCGCTAAAAACTGCAAGTAACGCTGAGAATTGTGCCCTTGACTAATTCCAAACAATATTTTATTTTGCTCTATAAAACTTTCTATCAAATACGTTTTATTATCATATATAAGCCATAGAAAGACCGTACTACTTAACCCAAAAAACCCCTGGTCATCCAGTGACACATACAGTGACATATAATACTAATGGCCATCCCTAGCAGCTACATATATTGTAATAACTTGCTTTTTTGCTACTTATCCCAGCATGTTATATGGGATGCTTAGTGCCCTGTCTCATTGTTAGTGTTTCTGATAATGTATAAATTAACTTGTATTACTAATCCCTTCATTAAGCTATATTACATAAGTAAGGAAGAGCAATCTCAACACCGATCCCTGAAGGATCTCACACCTGCTCCGATTCGATCCCATTTATGTAGTAACTGTTGGCGTTCTTTACCAATTATTTTGAGTGCAGTTGTGCAGAGGTATTTAATCCCTACTTATTTTAAATGAATAGTAAATCTCTCATCTGGTACTCCAGGGAAAGATTTTTTTGAAAATTCAAAGATTCAATGTCATAGACCTGATATTTCCACAGCTGAGTTTTCAACAAAATAGGAAGTTTGCAGATTGCAGGTATAACCACCAACGTTTTGTCAAAGTGCTTTACAAATGGAAAAAATCCTTCTTAGAGCCTAGGATACAGGCAGAACAGCTATTTTCATTTTGTTTCTCAGCACTAAAGGATAGAATTAAAAAGCCATAAGAGACATTGGCGTATTTAATCCTCTTGATGTTAAACCTAACGATTCATCAACAAGATTTGAACTCCCCAGTAATGAGATTTTTTGTTTTTGGAATATAATCACCCTGGTGTAAGATTTATTGAAAACTCATACACACGACCCTGTACTGGATAAGCGGTTACAGAAAATTATAAATGAAGTGTAAATTACACACAGAGGATTGAGTCACATCCCTATTGACCATTTGTACTAGTAATAAACTTGTAGTGTTAAAAATAAGTTGGTAGATGTTTGTCCCATTAACCCCTAATAATTAAACCAGTCACATAAATGCAGCAACAAGCTGATAAATAACAAAAAATAAGATTTTTTTTTTAAAGAACCATACAATATGTGACAGGATTTGTTAAATCAGAATACAAAACACTAATCTAAGAAGCTTGATGTCATATATTTAATGTTGTCCCTTCAGTCTCCTTTGACAGGTGTTTCCTAGAGATTTTTGTTTTGTTTTGGGTAACAGTGCTGTTGGAGAGGAGGCATTTGGACAGAGATAGGTCCTGACTGAACCGAAAAGAAATCTATGGAATAAGCAGGAAGGGAAAACACCTAGGAACACACAGGTACTTCTGAAATTGAACATGAGAGTTCAATTGTCTTTGCTGGAACATACAGGGAAGAGGTCAGTGCTACTAGAAGTGTATTAACCACTGTGGTCAGAGTCCAAACCTCGAGGAGTCCAAGTCTCCAAGTTAAAATTATCTTGAATTGGTTGCAAGACAACTCTAATAACAACCCTTTGATAAGGGAAAATGATGTCACGCATATTGATATGACAGACTTCATGTGACTGGTTTGCATCTGTGAATGTACAGACTGGGGTCAGAAATGGACAGTTCCTGGGCTTTGAAGTGCCAGGTGCTTCGGGCCTGGTTTTTGGCTGAAAATGGAATGTTCTTGTGGGAGTGTGCGTGTTAATGACTTAATAGACAAAGAGAGCCTAATTACTAAATTTACTTTTTTTTTGGACCTGTACAATCATTGTCCAGGGCTGTACCAAGATACAAATAAGAAGGAAGCGATCTTGGTGACATTGCATTAAATTTGAGTATTTCATGGTGCCTATTTTATATGAATTTAGTGCTGTGGGTTAGCAAAATTAGTAATTCGTGCATGCTACTATCTAGCTATAAAGGAGATATACATTCAAACCTGAAACCTTAAAACTGCCACCTGCTCTAGTTCACATAAAACTGCCTTCATGTGGCACTTTTGGTGATAATAGCACAAGGCATGGAAAAACGAGAGAGAGAGCTGAGTCATCAAGCCTTATGTAATTAACAGATTCTCAATTCAGGAAGCTTTGAAATCACAAGAATTTAATAGGAGGAGCTGGAAACTCTAATTGAAAAAGAATAGGCATGTGATCAGATCTTTCTTTAAGTCTTTAATTCAGCTCCTAGTGCCGGCCAGCGGAGGATGGGCTCCCCCTTTAAGCCAGTTCCTCTCAAGGTTTCTTCCTGCCAGCCTAGGGAGTTTTTCTTTGTCACTGTTGCCACTGGCATGCTTTTGGGGGGTCAGGCCTGAGACATATTGTATTTTCTGTATGTAAAGTGTCTTTGTGACATGGAAACATGTGAAAAGCGCTGTATAAAAATAAATTTGATTGATTGATTGATTAGAGAAGCCCAAATCAAGAGAAGATGGGAAAAGACAATTGTTAGCAAAAACTAAATCTAAGATAAAAGCCTGTCTAGTCTGATCATTAACAAATTGAGTAAGGCTTTTCAAACCAGAAAATCTAATTAATAATTGAGTGTCAACATGGGTATTAAAATCACACATGGTCCAGATCTTATTGGTTTTAAAACTAAAGCAGATTCTGTTAAAACATCTGTCCCTCAACAAATAATGAAAATAATAGGCATAGGCAAAAGATGGTTACTTTTAAAGCAAATATTGAAATGATTTATATTGGGTAACAGTAACAGGGCTCAGACAGAAAATTTTAAATCACAAGACCAACTCCACGATCAGATGACCGAGGTTTCTCAAACAAACCAAATCCAGTGGGATAATCTCAGTCCTTTTGCTAATACCATGCTTCCATTGAGCAAAGCAGTTCCAACCCAACTTATCATAAGTAATTTACTAATAATGCTTTCTTGTTAAAGGAATGCGTGCGTGTTAACAAAGCAAAGAACGATTGGTCGATCGATTGACTAGAATGATTAGAGTGTCATAGATTATTGAATTCCTTGAAAGGCATGGTAAATTTGACGCCCCAGATTAGAGAGAAACGTTGGGAGTCTGTTGCTGGCAAACAGAATACAGAGAGGTAGGCGTGTATCAAGGCCTCGGAAGAAGGCCAATCTCGTAGAAATCTTAACATTTGCAAAAAGTGAGGTTAAAGTCCTTTTATTACGTGCAATAGCTGTGTTTGCGAATACCTTATGAGCACTATGACGGAACCATGTTCAGAGCTGCACGGATCCAGGACAAACCTAGTCCCTCTGGTATAAATATAGGTTGTAATTGTTCATAATCTACAGATGTACTGCTGCTTGGGCAAAAGCAACAGTCAGGGCAGCCACTCCATAACCGAATTTCAGCGCGAATCAGAAAAGTGAGGATAACAGCGCGACCTTGGCCGATAGCAACGTAGCTGCGAAAATAACCGAAATGCAGGACACAGACTATTTTAAAACACGAGGTTCCACCCAATTCGCTAGTTTTGGTACTTGAGTAGTTTAAGACCTTAATAAATTATTGACTAAACGGAGAAGGAGGAGCAAACAATTGCCTCTCCCAGCTGGAAAAAAATTCCAATGATTCTAGTGTGATAAAACTGAAGCGTGGCATGTGTCAAAACGGGTGGAGTACACGCTATAATGGAAATCATTTGATTACCTGATGAACTAATCCAAATAATTTTCTGAAACCAACAAGCCAGGCAATTTCTATATTGGAATGCTTGTGTAAACTTGCATTTTTTTAAGCGAACGAGAGTTATTTTACTAGTTTATGTGCCGTCGGTATTAAGCAGTACATTTAAACTGAAACTACGTTTGCGGTTACTTTACATTTAACTTGGAAGCGAAGACACCTGAACTTTTACTTTTCTATCTTCGTTCTTCAACTTCTCTTCACGGACAAAGAAAGAATGAGAAATAACGAACATAGAAAAAAAAACTACTAGGCTATCTGTATGGTCCTGATGGAGCCCGGTGGAGCCGCTAAATGTTGCTTTCTTTGTTTTTATCAGTGTCCTTATGTTCTGTATATAGCAGTGTAATAAATTATTTCTAAACTAATAGAAATACTCATAGGAGTTTTTTTGTGTGTGTGGGAAAAGCAAACATGAATAGGACTGTCCTTAAACAAATGAGATCTTTGCAGTTTTATTGTGTAATGTATTTGCTGCAGATGTCTGAATGAAGCTATGAAAGGACAGCCTCATTCTTCAAAACGGTGCTATGTCATGAACTGGAATATATTTATTTAGAACAAATTCTTATGATCCACAATCTTTACAAATACATGTTAGACCCAAGTAGAGGCGGTTCAATTCAAAAGAGACTGAGTAATTTAGTTATCATTCCAAAATCTTTATTTGAAAGATTTTTTGTGTCTAACGGCTGGCAGTGTTCCTGAAAATAGCTAAATGAATTGGATAATAAATTACTGTTGGGACCGCAAACTAATATTATGAGTCACACAATTAAGTTGTCTCTATAAGGTTCCCTGGTCCAGTAATAAACATCAAGGAAAGACTCAACCATAAACACAAAGGTGGATTCTAAAAACCTAGCGATAAAGTTGTTGATGACCACCAATTAAGTTTCAAAATATTTCACTGAGCACAGTCTGCTCAAATTACAAAGTTAAAGGGGTCTCATGCCACCCAGACATGGCTTGGATCCCTTCAAAGTGCTAAGGGATGCCACTGAGACCCCAAAGACAACTTTGAAAAAGCTGAGACGGGAGAAGATGTGCTTCAGTCGACAGTAACCTGACCACTCCATGAAGTTCAAATGTATGGCCGGGTTGCAAGAAAGTAAAACAAAACATCTGTGCCCTGAAGTTCTAAACAAAAATGCTGCAAGATTTTTGATTTTGTGAGCAGGTGAGAAAAAATGTGAACCTTTGAACCTTGTTCTGCATGTTTGTCAAACTACAGGACTAGCTTCTGAAGACCCATAGCACTAGGCCAAAGTTACACCGGTGTGACTTAAAAATAAGGAAGTGAATGTCTTTGATTTGCCGGGGCCTGAAAACTTCTGTCCATAGGCAATCCTCAAATAAGCTGAGAGACCATGTCTGGAAGAATTATCCCAGAAGACTTTTATTTTATTTTTCTCAATTATGCTATCTTATCTTGCCCTAAGCAATTGTCAACTTGAGCATTGAATAAAATATTTATAAAATAAAAAATGGCAGAATATATATATAGATATTCAAATATATAATATAAATATAATAATACAAACCAAAATTGTCAAAGATTCCTCAGAAGAGACTTTATACTTTATTTTACTCAATTCCTAGCTTTTCATTTATTTATTACAACCAGCGCATATAATGACACCAAGGCAAACATGCAGCAAAGATTCAGCATAGTAATGATTAAGAAGTTTATTAGTACAGAAAGCTGCTCCTTTGACACATAAGACATATCCTTTTTGTCAGAATCTAAAGACAAGGAATGGCTGACGTTTGAACGTCAATTGACTGTCGGTGTTCAGCATGGTCATTGTGGCCCAAGGACTGGGCATGGTGGTGGGATAAAGGTTTAGACTACAGTATTTTTTCAGGAATAAAATGCACCTCAGAATGGATTTATGCAATATTAAAAATAGTACATGGAATATGCAAATCACTTATCAGATACCTTAACTGGCAAACTGTTTGCTGTTCTTGTTTTTTTAACTCCTGTGTCTGCTCTTGGGTTCTTCTTCAGTCTAACAACGGGGTACATTTTTCCCCCTCCTGCTCATTTTGAGCAGCTCTGTGCCTCTTTGTGATTAGTCTCGTGTGTATTGCAGGGTCTCCAGAGTGCTGGGGATGAGTCAGTGGGCCAGCTGTCCCCATGATGTCACACACATACGCTCTGCAATGGCAGCAGTCCCCGAGAGGCATTGTCACGTCCAAGGGGTATAATTACAGGGGCATCAGTTGACCAATAGCGTGCAGTAACAAGGGGGTTAGAAATTAAAATACACAAGTTACTGATACAGTAGTATTAACTACAATGCATCAGTGATTGCAGAAGTTAAAAACACTTTCAAGGTGCTGCCACAAATCGGCAATCACTGAACTGTGTGATGTTCACACATCCTAAGCGATACTTTAATCGGAATTTAAATAAATAGACCAATGTGATTTATGTTTTGTAATGCAGGTTTTGTATTTAGTTTAAAGAGCTTCACCCAAGAGAAGTAAAAGAGGAATTTACTAATACTGTATTATCCAGCGATTAGTACTCAGTTTGTTTAACACTGACCATTGCTTTTAATGACTAGTACTTCTAATACTACTTCTATATCCATGATTGGACATTTATGCATGTTTGTGGCAGCAAATAAAATCTAAGTTGAGACATTTTATTATTTTGCGGGTTTTTATTCCCCCTTGAACAGAACCACCTGCTTTCCCTCACAAAACTTCTCTCCCAGACCTTACTTACTTTCTTCATCACATCCTCCCCCCCTTCCTCGCTCCATCTCCACTGAATGCTTTAATCCTTACATCCCCTCACTCTCTCACCCCCGTCTATTTTACTTATGTTTTCAGAGTCTCTTTGCTTTTTTCAGCCCGCTCCAATCTTTAGTTTTCTATCTCACCACTTTTCCCTGACTGTCTGAACTACCCCCAACCCCCCCATTTACTGGTCTTTGTGCATTTGGGGTGAATGGAATTCACTGAACCCCTGTTTCACCACCCCCCTTCCCCCTCCCTTAGTGCTGCCTTTTGTCTGCACAGAGTGTATTTGGGGCTCCTCTGAAATCACAGGCGTAGCCCAGACAGTACAGACAGCTCCATGGAGACTGCTCTTGAGGCCCATGTCTGGAGCAGTGTATGTTTAATATGTGATCTTACCTCCTCCTACAGATGCTCCCTGCAGAGGTGCAGCACAGACCTGCGGTCCCCAAGCGCTATCTCCCAGAGTGCGTGTGAGAGTCACAATTCCTCACTTCCCCCGGTAGGATATGTTGCCCACTAAGTCAGCTTTTATAGCATTTAAGCGGACACACAATGCAATGAAGCACACTCATGATGGCAAATGCAGGCATATGCAAATGTCTCTGCTCTGGCTATCTGCTTCACTGAAACCCCCCATTCGCTTCCTCCCCGCCTCCACTGCTTGCCTTGGGACCCCTTTGAAACTGAAACTGCTGGCTCGCCAGCCATCATCAGCGTCCCATGGAAGAGGCGGCGTGCTGAAGCCGGTCATTTGTCTGCCTGCAGTCCAAACACCACACAGAGCTCCTCTATGCACATTGTGGTACACTGGAAATTGAAGGGAGGGACTGCATGCAGTTTTTATCCTTTACAAATTGGAATACATATACTTCTAAATATACATTTCCACATTAAAACGCAAATTTAAATAGTCGGATTGCACACATGCCTAGATCATCTAGGTTCTGTGAAAAACCTTTAGTGTAGCTGGCTACCACAGAATAGGAATTTGTCACCAAATATAGGCTGATTCATCATTGGTCTTGAAAACCTCCCTGCAAACAATGCAATTTATTTAACATAACTCAGTGCTGACTATTGTCTATGAAAATAATTTTTTATATCTTCAGGTTGTACTACAGTGATAAAATTTTGTTTGCTTAGTTTTTTCTTCTTCTGGGAAAATGGATGAGTTGATAGATAAATGTGCTATAAAAATATAGATATATGTACATAAGCACAACTAATTAAATGGATACAGACGCAAATAAAAATAACATACATACAGCAAGAAAAAGGCACTTGCACTCCACTTCATCTGTCTTTGGCATCAAAAACGAGCTGCCAGCCCAGAGAGATTCTCATGAGTACCGTGCAGTGACAACTGTCACATATCTGTATCTCCAACCAGTTGGGGGTCATGCTAACTGGAGGGAGAGAGCCAAGACTGGGGGTTATGCTAGGTGTGGTGACGCTCTCCATGCTGGGGGTCATGGTAGCTGAGGTGAGAGAGCCCATGCCGGGAGTCATGGTAACTGGGAGGAGAAAGCCCAAACTGGGGGTTCTGTTTACTGGGGTGAGAGAGCCCAATCTGGGGGTTCTGTTTACTGGGGTGAGAGAGCCCAGTCTGGGGGTCATGGTAACTGGGGTGAGAGAGCCAAGACTGGGGGTTCTGTTTATTGGGGTGAGAGAGCCCAGTCTGGGGGTCATAGTAACTGGGGTGAGAGAGCCCAATCTGGGGGTTCTGTTTACTGTGGTGAGAGAGCCCAGTCTGGGGGTCATGGTAACTGGGGTGAGAGAGCCAAGACTGGAGGTCATGGTAACTGGGGTGAGAGAGCCAAGACTGGAGGTCATGGCAGCTGAGATGACACTCCACAGGCTGAGGTTAGTGCTTGTGCTAAATTGAATGGTCTGTATGTGTTAAACTGACTAGTCGGTCTGTGTTGAACTGAGTGGTTTGTATTCGTTAAACTGACTGGTATGTGTAACTGAGTGGTTTGTATGTGTTAATCTGAGTGATTTCCTAATTTACAGAACTCTATGTGAATTATTTCATTATTACCTGTTGAGGAGTGACCTGCACAGGGGACTTTAGAGTCTCAATAACAAGGAAGTGCTGAATATAGGACTGGTTGGCAATGACTCTGAATACTGATAGGAACAAACTTAATCTCTGAAAAGTAAACGTCACTAAAAACAACACACATAATACAACATTTGAGGAGATAGTGACTGTGGGCTGCCTGCTGGTTTCTGTTTTAACACATACTCTGCCTGTTCTTAAAAAATCTAATGAAAAAGATTCCTATCTTGAATACATATGAAGTCTTTTTTTAGGAATGTATGAATGTATTTATGTGACACATTCCCTGGCATTGATGAAGTGTCATGGCCCATCTCCATGCCTTCAACCTCTGCATTAGCAGGGGAAACATTCTACTGTTTGGTAATTTAATACTTCTCCATCCGCAGATGGGAGGTGTGACCACAGGATACAAGCCGTACCGCTGCTTTGCGGTTGCTCGGACTGTCCTGTACTTCCCCTTCAGTGTGGAGAGCCTTGCAGGCCAATGGTGCCGCCAGTGGGTCATGGGGATTCCCAGGGGATCTTTGACCCAAAGTTGACTGAAAGCCGAAGCGGAAACCAGCATGTAGGCGAAGGAGGCATGTGAGTGAGACAGCCAGAGAAAGAAGTGAGGGGGCTGCCACATGACTCAGGACGGAGCAGGTGACACTTACTCTGTCACAGTTTCCTTTTGCCATGGTGACACTGCTACTTTAGCCTTTCACTTCCCATAGTTTCCAAACATCAACATGTTCATTCAAGATGATTCAATTAGCACATGATTCTCCTTTCTGTCCTCAGGGTCTTGGAGTGTTGTTTAGCTTTTCAAATTTAAAACCATGACTTTCTTCTAAAAAATCTCAAAATAGCAAGATGACCACATTCAATGGCGGGTTGTTAATATTCTTGCCTACCCACTCATGTTACCATGGCATCAGCTGGGTTGTTTGACACATGTGCGCCGAGACACAGAATGTGTAAGAAGAGAAGAAGAAGATAAGTGTATGTGTTTCTTCACATATATCCTCATTAATTTTGAATGTCAGTTTGGCTTATTAACAATGGGATGGGAGCAATACAATGTTTCTATCAGGAGCTGTGGTCATTCGTCATGTGTGTCTCATCAGCCATGCAAATAAATTATGCAGAGCTGGTGCAGTGCTGTGGGGGAAAACCGTTGTCACACTGGTTAGAATCAGACAGCATGAAGCCATGATGTAAGTCCAGCGCCTGAAAGAAAAACAAATGGGTATAAGACCCCACGACTCCCTCTCATTCTCAGTTGTTGGCGGGGCTATTCAGTGACATTGAACTGTCCAATGTTTCACAATGCCAGTGAAATTAGTGGTCTTTGCGCAGCAGGCTCTTGTCAAAAGCTTTACTTTGTGTAAAAGTAAAGCTACCTCCCAGGTGAGAAATAGATACCTCCCAGGTAAATCCTTAAACAGTTTATCTCCTTGCAGTTAGAAATGCTATAAACATACTACAAATCAAAACTACAAGCTAAAACCAACATAGCTAAAACACTGCTAACATTTAAACAACCACGAGAGCCCATTTAGCCATCCACAGTGTATGATCTTCACCACTGGATTAAGCCAATCATTAATAACCCAGTCAAAGCTACCCATCTCAAGTTGCCCTCTTACATAGCCACAAAGGGAAAAGATCAGACATCTGCCCAGAGAACAGTTAATAGCTCTCACATGACATCAGCAGCCTAGCATTTATAGGCATATATCAGGTCACAATTTTAAGTTTCCCAGTACTATATTTCGTATTTCTACATTGCTACACATAATGAGTAATACAGGTACAAATTCAGACAATTTCATAACTTTGCTAAATAACTGTGGGTTAATTACAACTATAGATATATATTTTCATATTTTTATGCATCAATTTTGGTTTTGGCAGGCCCAAAAGTGAACTAGTACTTGGTGTATGGATAGTGTTCTCGACTGCATCGGACATCCAGCATTACCATAACTTCTTTGTGAATGGTGAACAATGCTTTTATAGAGAGAATACATCTAAGAAAATGTATATGATAAAAATGGTGCCCAAAGTGAAGTGCCCAATTTTTCTAGAGTCATTCAAGGGTTAAACTGCCATGCGCACATGTATTCCCCCTGTTGCAGTAGGAGCGAGCAGTCACCATCTGGGTTGCACTGTATAATATCGCAAGTTGGAATCGCGCAACTGCGGAGAGGAGGGAGGGAGGACAGAGTACAGCAGTCAACACAATCACACTCACACAAGGTTGAGAGGGGGAAGTCCAACGTTTACTGCTCTCGCTCACACCATAGCACGCACGGATAGACGGAGAACGCTTAAGGAGCGCACTCTACACGTAAGGGTCGATAAAGCCATATAATCAATTTTACCGAAGTAGACCACGCTTGCACACTGCAATATTTATCCGTTGAACCGTGGAGACTGTGCGCCGTTATAACCACCCCTGCAGCTACTTAAAACGTTTATCTACCTATACGTTTACTACTAATTTCATTTGATTTTTGTCGCACTGGAAGGTGTTTATTCGACGCGTCATTTAATCAACAGAGGGAGTGTGGCATCCCAAATCTATAGGTTATCCGGTTGTATTTTATTTTCCCGTTTCATTTGTTCACCGTTCGTCCAGTTCCAAGGTGTATCTCAGCGGCTTAGTTGAAATTTTTAAAACCTCAATATAATGTTATATATATATATACTAATATAATGTAAAAATTAACGTATATTTATCATTCATACTAGTATAATCTCATCGGTAATATTTGCGGTTTTCTACCAAAATGCCGGCTGGAATGAAGCCACTGGAAAAGTTTTTAAAGAAACAGACCACCGCGCTGGGTCGTGCCGGCGGCTTTGGAGACAAGGCTACAGGCAATGGGCCTTCGAGACGGCGAACCAGCCTTTCCCGGGTCGTGCCATTCCTCAGGGAGACCTCACCGGAGAGCGGTTCTGCCAGGGAGGTATTCAGCCCGGACACAGAGGAGCCGCCGTCCTGGAACACTCCCGCAGCGGACATCAGGAGTCCGTCTCTGTCTAGCGACGAGCAGAGCTCCGAGACAAGTGTAGAGACGCCGTGGACGCCCCTTCCCGCAGACACCCCTGTCAACATCGCTGTGACACTTATAGACAGCGTGGCAGGGAAGCGACAAGGCATCTGTACCGGTAAGAGTGTAACCTCATAATGTTATGCATTGTAGATACACCGCTTTTTCTGCGTCGTAGTAAAATGGGTTAGTAAATTGTTACAATTTCGTTTTATTTACCGTTCGGAAGCGACAAGCACCTAGTCACTCAATTTTAAATAATCTGAAATTGTTTTATAACAATTTCATGTTACAATTATAGTTGAAATTTGATGTAAGGTATGGTTAAAATACAGATTGCCGGTACATATCTACGTGTACATTTAAGACTACTATTAACAGTGGCAAAATCAGGTCGACGTTACAGCTTGCATGTTTACTTCCGTGTGCCAAACGCTAATTCAAGCTGGAATAACAACACTGCGGAACGATAATTTCGAGCATGTTCTGCGAAATTTGAAGAGTCTTGGTTGTTTTCTGTAAAAACAAACAAAAAAACTGCGCAGATAGGGGTACTAGTTGTCGGACTGTGTGGGCTGCAGTTGCGTTAAGCAAGTGTTCACGTTTCTCTGGTGTAACACACGCGTCTCGAACATCTAAACTTGACCTGTTATCTTAAAATCAAAAGATAATTTAGTGCATTGCGACTACGGTCATATATCGCGTACATTGCCTGAAATGTATATTCAAGCGTTTGCCTGAATGCGTCAATTTCTTTATTTATTTTAAAATGAGGTCAAGCATTGGATTAAAAACGAAACAGGGAAGGAGGGGAAGCACGTTTTTGCTGCATTTTATGGGATCTTTATTGCCCTTCTAAAAATGTAATTCTGAGAGAAGGCAATGTGTCTGTCAAGCAGGGGACAGAGGTATGCAGGACAGAGCTAGTTGCAGAGAAATCTGTCATTCTGCATGTTTCCCCTTCCATCCCTGAGGGTTTAAAATAATTTTGGCCATTCAGGCTGTGTGGTTGATCTGGTTACATGGATGCAGCCGTCTGGGATGTGGAGTGGTCAGTATTTACTGCAGAAGCAGCAGAGAATAGTCCCTGTAGACCCCTGTGACGGTCCCGGACGTCTCTCCCCAAGCACACGGAAAGAAGAAGCCTGCTGTGGGTCAGACGGGCAGAACTCACGAGGAGCATATTATTGAGAAAGGGACTGGAAGCAGGTTTGATACAGGAGGGTTGCGCTGTAAGGAGCTGGTTACTGAGATGGTTTGCACTTTGTGATCTTGTGACCCTTCCTAACATTCAAACACTGTATTTCTTAAATGATCTGATGTTCGTGTTCTGCACGACAATCCTGGCTGTCTTCTCTGGATGGCCTGGGACTTGCAGCAGTCTCCTAATACGTATGCGTTCATCCTGCGCAGCACCGAAAATTCCTACTTTCTTTTCAGAGATCTGACCCTTTTTTGTTCCGTTTTCTTATTGGATACACGTAATCAGCAGGGATGCAGAAAATGGCTAAATGCCAGGTTATATATTTTTCTAGCCAATCAATTAGTGAGTTTAAAATGCCAGTTTGCTTTTGTTTTCAATGAGCCCTGTTAACTGCCAGAAACTGTTAGGACTGCTAAGTCATCACCACATTCAGGTGCAGGGAAATTTGTCTCTTTTTACATAGTTTTGATTGAATCCATATTGTTTAGTTTTTTTCTGGTTTGCCCTGAAAATAAGTTGTGAATGAAGATACAGAACCCTAGGATCTGTTTACTTGGCAGAGCATTGCAGAATATTTCATACGCAGTTTCCACAGTTGAAAGATGTTTTGTCGTGTATTTAACAAACTCTACACTTCAACTCCCATCAGCCCCTTTTACAAGCCACTGTAGCCAATAGAGTCCTGTTTATCGGCCACAGCCCAGCTTCTGTATTCAAGGTCCACAGTTTAACTGGCCTAAATAGGAGACATAAAGTCCATTTTGCTATCTGCTTTGACTGTGGCTTGTGTTTACATTATTGGTCCACTAAATTGTGTAATTCAGCAGCAAAAGTCTGAGTTTACATAATGCACAAACCGAACCAAATTAAACTCTTGTAGGAGAGCCCGTTCATTTAACTATGAAATTTCTATTCCACCCCTCACCCCCGTAACACACTGTATCTGTAATGATCTGGAGGAGTTCTAATCACTCTTTTTCATGGATGACACTCTATAGATGCAGAATTTGTGCATGTATGTATGCGTTTTTGGAGCGTGCGGGTGTGTATGTGTGTATTCGGAGCGTGTGGGTGTGACTGGGTATGTGTTAGGTCATGCATGTGTGTGTGCATTTGTGTGCGAGCGTGTATGTATGTGTGTGTATTCGGAGCGTGTGGGTGTGACTGGGTAT
>JAOVYW010002379.1:0-15149 GCA_025775045.1 Hiodon tergisus
TCGGCGTACCCTTGCCATATTGTCTTAACTGTACCATGAAACACTTGGACAACTGCTTGTATATACATATATATATATACATATATATATACATATATATATATATATACATATATATATATATATACACACACACACACACACACACACACACACACACACAAACACACACACAGTAGGTTGATAAGTGTTCAGGTAGTAATCATGCATTACTGGGTGGATTTGTGCCTTATGAGACATATGCACATTACATCAATATATTTCCAGAATCAGAAATCCTGGGTAAAATCAATTAATTTCTAATTAAAGCACATTGTAGAGATTTAAAAAAAAACAACAACAAAAAAAGATTTTATTGTGTAATGTAAAATATTTTTTATAGATATAAACGAGATTTGAGATGCATACAGACACTCCAGACAGGACTGTTTGTCCTGTGATGAATAAAACCCAATTATGTACAATCACAGTGGTTGACAGCTAATGGACCCTTGGGGGGATACTAGGTGAAAGGAAATGTATTCTGATGTGAAAGGTGTAATGCTGGTATGGGGCTGAGGGAGAGGATGGTTATGTAGAAGATCTTTAGGCTGCATTAAGAATTCTACAATGTGTTCAATAATTCACAATTAAGTTAAAAACAGAGTGATTTTGTTATATCCATAGCTTGCATGTGCTGAAAGCTGACTAGCATTGGGACATTAGTTTGTGATTGTCATGTAACATATAGAATATAAATAGTAATATTTTAGCTTAGCTGTTAAATTGGCATACATTTTGCATACTTCTTTCAGAGCAAATACCCCATTGGATCTCCATGATAAAAATCCATGTGTAGTATTTCATTTTCTTATTGACATCAAATCTGTAACTATAATTATTTGATTCTGTCACTTCGTTAGTTTGGTGAATCAAAGACCGGAACTGAGTTAAAATGCCAACATAGCAACACAGAGAAACCACCACAGCTTTACCAAAACAGATGCTGATTGAGTTTTGCTGAAACGGGTCTTACAGGCTGATGAAACACCCTAAAATGTGCAGCACATGATTGCAGTTTTAGAGTTTTTAATGAGGATGCATTCAAAGAGTCCTTCGGGGAAGCTCTCCTTTAGACTTGTGATGATCAATAAAGTATTCTCTGATGGAACATGCATGAGTGCTACTCAACTAGGCAAGACACATGCTCACATACATACATACACACACACCCAGCAAGCACGCACACACACACACACTCACAAACATTTCTCCAGTGTCATAATCCACTGGTAATTAATGATGGACGGAAAAATATTTAAAAATCCTTAAAAAAAACATATTTAAAAAATCTTCCAAAATACTATTTATAAGGAAGGGTGATGCGAATAATGTAAATTAGCTTTGTGATTGATTTCCCTTGGACAAAAATGTAAAATCTAAAGAAATCTAAAAAAAAATTTGAATCTATATTTATATATGATTTGTCAGCGGACACCTGACCAGATGTAATTTACACCCTCATTTAAACAGAAAAACTGCAGAAATCCACAAACAGACCTACTTACTGTGGATTGATTTTCCAGTATAATGCAACAAGAGGAGATTGCGTCACTCCTTCAATAAGAGTGTCGGGAATTTAATTCCAATAAAGGAGGACTAAAAGCTTTTCAACCCTTCTCATCTTTACAGTGTATGACACAGCATTATATGTGCTGTTGGTGAGAGATGACAAAAACCAACATTCACACACATACACGTGTCATCTACAGCAGAGCATCCACCTTGGTCATCGGCACATTGGAGAGGAACAGAGAGATATAAAACATGAACCACATTTCGGGGGGAAGTTTCTGATGGCCTTCTGATGGCCCCGTTGCTCCATTCACTCCATGTTCGGTGGTGATATCCCCTGACCTAGAGAGAAAGCTGAGTCGCAGCATGAAGATTACTAATGAAATTATAAATCTCCATCGGACGTTCCTCTGCATGGGACCCTCTCCCTTACCTGAGTAAGAACACAGAGATTAGAGGGCTGTCAGCACGATTCTGGTCACAGACGTTTTCATAAGCTCTGCCATTCGTACAACAGACCAGAAGTTGACCAGATGGATTTTAGAATAGTTATGCAAGCTACTCCTGACACCTAGCTGAAAACTGTTCCTTGAATGTTCAGCTGAGCTAGCTTTTCTACAGGTTTGTGTGTACTTTGGCCTCTAGGCATGTGCTAGCCATCTGTCAATTGCATGCATTCAAAAGCTGATTCAACCACAAATTAACAGCAAACCAAACAACTATTAAGGCTGAGGTAAGCTAGCCTAGTTTTATGAATGTTAACTTACATTACAGGGAGGAGAAAAAGACTTTAGAAATACATGTAGTGATGGTAAAAAGACCAACATGACTCCTGCAACTTCTGAGCCATATTCTTGTATGTTTATTGATCATACTGGCCATCACTTCAAGTTTTACTCATAGCTCACTTTACAAATTGTATTTAACCCCTACAAATAATCTTATACTTTCCAGAATATTATTCACAGATGCTTTAATTCTAATTTTAATGAGTTCAATATACATAATCAATTCCTGTTTAGAATGGCAGAGGTACGGTTGGTCTATAGAAGTTTGTCCGGCTATGGGTGGTCTTGTCCAGCTGATAAACCTACTTGGATGAACGTTAGCCGACTGTAAAAGCAAGCAGGAAATGCTTCCTGGTTCACTGGATGTCTGATTTCCCAGAGGGCCATGGGAATAGCTCTGAGCTCAGTTTTACTCTGTGGAGTGTATGCACAACCTATTTAATCTAAATAATTGTTTTTGGTCTTCACTTGCTTCAGTATTACACCAGCAGGAAAACCTTGATAGGTGGAAATGTTATTCTAGTCATTATACGTGGTTCAAGTCAGTTTGCTTAAGACATTAGCAATGATAATAATTATTGTCAAATTTTAAAATAACAACCTCTAAAGTGTTTCTCGTTTCTATGAGTGCATGTATGTTTATAGTAGTCAGTCATATCTTGAATTTTTTCATTTGACCTGAAAGTTACGGTGTGCATAGACATCTATGCATAGACATAGATTTTCAATGGTCCCGTCTAACTATTGTATTTATTTGTGCATGTGAGGTTTAATTATGCGCGCATGCGCATGGCCAGTTCTTATGTTGACAAGTGTTTTCAGAACATTGAGCCTTGTGGGATGTGATTACTCTTGTGGTGTGATGTGTTACAGTTTATCCTCCATTTAATTATTTCCAAAGCATTCCTTTGCAGAACTGGTTAGGATTAGAATGTTACCTGCCCAATGCACAGTGAATCCTTGTACTGATATTAAGAATAATCAATTTAAAAAAAATCTTGTGATGGCATATGGAATTCATTCATGTTAATTTCAGAAAGCTGTGGCTCTCGTTAGATCTCTTCAGGCTTAAACAAGACTTGCCACATCTTTGCTCTTCTGTTGCTTTCTGCTCTAAATCATAATGACATGACTGTCAGGTTTTTACCCAGGGAAATACTGTGCTTGACCCTCCCACATCTGGAAGACAGTACAACCCAGTACGTGACTGTGTCCATCAGTTCAAACCCTGTCATCTATCAGTCAACATATGCTTGAGGGTGTTCTATCCATTTTTCTTTGTCCTTCAAGCATCGTTCTGCCACACATCACTTGGTTGCCTGCTTGCACAACTGCTCCTTGACACACAGAAGGTTCCATCTATATCGAAGAAGTTTCTTAAGCACCACAGGCTAGAGTGAACTAATAGTGCTAATAGTTTGACGGATTGATTGCAGTGTGTGTGTGTGTATATATATTAGGGCTGTCAAACGATTAAAATAATTTATCGTGTTAATCACAAGATTTTCTGCAGTTAATCGTGATTAATAGCTCTTTTTGAATGTGCTCAAATTTGGCCCTAAATAAACAATTTTCCATTTAAAAATCAGTGTGTTATGTTAAAGGGATACTGTGTTTTCTAGTAATGGAAAGAAACACAAATTAATCAGTATCAGAAAGTTTTCTATTGCGTTTGTTAGCTTGCTGCTCGTTGACTTGTCCATTTGCCTCCTGCGCACGAACTGTAAAAGAGTTGGCTGCTGCAGTCCTGCATTGCTAGCCCTCTCACTAATGCTGCTGTCGTCAACTCTGTGTTTTGCTTGTAAATGATACTTCAGACTTGATATACTTCGGTGATACACAAACTCATCCTTACAGTAGCTGCAAATAACTTTGCTTTTATCCAAAGACCCATCTGTAAGGGTTTTGTAATATAACTGGCCATTTAAAAGCCCTTTAGCAGCTTTCTCCATCATTCAAGGTTACTTAATCTGCAGAGGTATACTATATGGACAAAGGTATTGGGACACCTACACATTAAACCTACAGGAGCTTTTATAACATCCCATTCTACATCCATAGGCATTAATATCGAGTTGGTCCCCCCTTTGCAACTATAACAGCTTCCACTCTTCTGGGAAGTCTTTCTACAAGTCTGTTGTAATTTTTGCCCATTCTTTCAGAAGAGCATTTGTGAGGACAGAAACTGATGTTGGACGAGAGGGCCTGGCTCGCAATCTCCGTTCTAGTTCATCCCAAAGCTGTTTGATAGGGTTGAGGTCAGGGCTCTGTGCGGGCCAGTCAAGTTCTTCTACACCAAACTCATCCAACCATGCCTTTATGGACCTTACTTTGTGCACTGGGGCACAGTTATGCTGGAACAGAAAAGGGCCTTCCCCAAACCATTTCCAGAAAGTTGGAAGCATAGACTTTTCCAAAATGTCTTGGTAAGCTGAGGCATTAACATTTCCCTTCAGTGGAACTAAGGGGCCAATGCCAACCCCAGAAAGACAACCCCATTGCATTATCCCTCCTCACCAAATTTTCAGTTGCCACAATGCAGTCAGGCAGGAAACGTTCTCCTGGCATTCACCAAACCCAGACTCGTCCATTATTCTGACCGATAGAGAAGCGTGATTTGTCACTCCATAGAACATGTTTCCACTGCTCCAGAGTTCAGTGTTGGCGTGCTTTACACCACTCCATCCAATGCTTGGCATTGTGCTTGGTGATGTAATGCTTGCATACAGCTGCTTGACCATGGAAACCATGTAGCTCCTGGTGCAGTTTTTGTGGTGATGTTAATGCCAGAGAAGATTTGGAACTGTGCAGATACTGAGACAGCAGAGTGTTGGCGACTTTTACGCACTATGCACCTCAGCACTCTGCGACCCCGCTCTGTAACTTTGGTCTGCCACTTTGTGGCTGAGTTACTGTGGTTCCTAAATGCTTCCTCTTTGCAATAATACCACTTACAGTTGATCCTGGAATATCTTGGAGGGAATAAATTTCACGAACTGACTTGTTGCGACGGTGGCATCCTATTACAGTACCATGCTCAAATTCAGTGAGCTCTTTAGAACGACCCATTCTTTCACAAATGTTTTTAAAGTCAGACTGCATGGCTAGGTGCTTGATTTTATACACCTGTGGCAATTAGACTGAATGAAACACCTGAATTAAATGATTAAGAGGTGTGGCCCAATACTTTTGTCCATATAGTGTCTAAATATCTACCTTAATTTCCGGACTATTGAGCGCACCTGAATATAAGCCGCACTTGTCTATAAGCCGCAGGTGTCCACGTTGTAACATTAGATATTCACACAGAAAGATGTTACACAGAAAGATTTTTTTTACTTTTAATCAAATACGTAACGTAAATGCTTTTTTCCGAACTGTGCCTGTAATACGGCTGTTTAAAATAAATAAAAATACAGTTTTACAGCAGCTCTATTTCCTTCTTCGGCAACCAGATTGATCGCCTTTAACTTGAAAGCTGCATCATATGCATTTCTTCGTGTGTTTTCCATGATGAGGGTGTGTGCATGAAGCGCAAAATGACTGATCTGAAGAATTTAGTGTGAGTGCATTTGATTTAATTCGAACAGTTTCATTGGTCGACTGTGACATGTTCGGTAATTTCATTGGTCCGATGTGACGAGGCTAAATGTTTTAGCTGCATGAAGCTCGTTAGCCCATAAAAATCCATAAATTAGCCGCATCAATGTTTAAGCCACAGTGTTCAAAGTGTGTGAAAAAAGTAGCGGCTTATAGTACGGAAATTACAGTAAATATCTAAATTCAAGCAGTCGATTGACAAACAAGCGTGAGAGCGGGGAGTTGTATTTGAACTATGGATGGTTCTAAGACACAAAAAAAAATGCGTTAATTGCAACAAAAAAGTTAAAGCATTTGAAATGAATTGCACGCGTTAACCTTGACAGCCCCAATATATATATATATATATATATATATATATATATATCAAACCAAGTTTAGACCTACAGTCAGACACTCTGTTCACACATCCCTTCACTCTGTTCTCAATTCCCTTTCTTCTTTCTACATGACCTTATACTGTGTGTATGTGTGTGACCTTGATTTAGTAAACATCCTATATGGTCAGTAAAAATAAAAAATCCAACAGATCAAAATTCAGCTAAGTAATATTTGAATGGTATGGAGCTTCGCTCTTTTCGCTTGAATAATTAACAAATAATTTACCTGCATACAAGTGAAAAAATTAAAAAACATTGAGTTGACACTACAGTGTACATTTTACGACATCCTCAGGCTCAGATCATTGGCTTGTAGGGGTATTCTCAGCCATAGAGGGCCAATTCTCAGCCTTGGAGGAACCTTGATAGCCCTGTGGGGCATTGTTAGCTCTAGAAGGATAGATATATTCCAATATATAGTCCAATATATTCTAGTCCAAAATGTTTATTTTATTTTATATATTGTAGCAACCTCCTGGGTGTAGGGCATGTCATTATGTAGGATCACCAACCAGAGACATTTTTAAAAGAAGATTATTTTGCTTATTTTGCTCCAAGAAGCGCCAGTTCAACCTTAACACTTTTTGATTATGCTTTTTTTCCGGCTAGCAGCTTTTCACAAATGCTTTTTTTAAGAAACAGCAATTTTAAACTACTTTCTAAATTATTTCAGCTGTTATACAAGTTCACTGTGGTCTATTTATATTTTCATGCTGATGGACAGCTAGCCTGTGGGGTCACAACCACTGACGTGGACTAATTTATGCACCTGATTGTGGTCTCTTTTACAGAACAAAAAAAGATAAAGGCTTAAAAGAGAAACTGCAGAACAGTATCAGAGCGGGTTCTTAGGCTGAAAAGTCCAAGCTGGTGGCAACAGCAGGGGTGACCAGAACTAATGAGTGGAAGCTGGGGGTTGACTTTTGGCCTGATGTGTGCCCGTTTTAATGTGCAGAGAAGACAATACGCTTAAGCAGTGAAGCAGGGAAAAATATACTCTTTATATCACTCAAATGGTTGTGAAGAGGAGATGGGGAACTAGAGCATGGAAAAACCTCAGCATTTATGTCCAATCGGCTAACACCGCAAGGCAGGATGTCAATGGGTCAAGGAAGTCTCCTTGATTTCCTCTTCCTCTTCGTGTGCGGATCCAGCATGGGGTTTGGCTGGCAGGCACAGGGGACAGGCTCAGCTCCATCGTCCAGGCTGCCTGTGGAGGGAGAAACCATTTTTTTTGCAGTGAGTATTTTGCTATCTTCTTTTCCTCTCTTCTGGTGACACCACCTTTTATGCTCTGACTGACAACAGCCAGCCAATGAGAGGAGTAGAACCAGCTTTGTGAGGGGGTGCAGTACCTGTGGTGCTGCTGTCCATGGTGCTGAACCAACCGCGGTTGATCACCCTTAGTTTAGTTCAGTAATATCCAGGTCGAGGCAGCCTCTTGCAGATCCAGATGCTGCTTCCCTGAAGAGGTGTTTTTCTTTGACCTTTTAGTTTTCCATCATCTTTGTTTACAAACCAACCCTCCACCTCCCTGCAATTGACCACTCCTGGACCAGGCACACACCAGCCTAGTATAAGCTCTTATAAACTTTAAAGATTGACATGAACTTCACTCTCTCAATATATTATGAAGTGGAGGCAATCGGGTGTATCCAGGTCAATTTTAATTAAAGTTTTAATTAACTTGGCGGTTTGATTTGAAGCAGTTTGCCGCCTTCAGATCTTGTGACACTATTATTAGTTATTATAAAAATTGTGGGGTTTTTGCATCAAATAAAAAAGAAATTCAAGAACATATACACAAATACACATGCAATATATTTTCCAAATGTTTCAACTCAGAAGAGTAAACTGTGAGCAATAGCAAGATTGGCCAGAATATCTCTCGCACCTGTGAGTAGTTCCAAATAAATCCACACGATTCTTGATATTTAATTGTGTAATTTAGTATTCTAACTGACATGGCTTCATCTTACCTCAATGGATGATTGATGATTGGAGGTGAGGGGGTATGACTTTTACAACCCACCTCTTTTTCCACACTGGAAGCTGATAGGAGACAGTCGTGTGTGACGAGCCGAGAGAAACCCTGCTGATTTCTCCACCCCAGCCTGCTTATGTTCTCTCATAAGATATTGTACATGTTGAGATGGGAGTGGATGAATAATTTCAACTGTGGAGGAAGTCTTGAAGCATTAATCTCTAATCACGTATTAAACTCTTATGACTAACTCACAGCTAATAAATGGCCAGCTATGTTCAGGGATTAATTTATAATTAATCAAAAATGTAATATTCCACAAAATTATAATTCACTTTAGCTTTGAGAAATACTATTAAAAAATCAGGGGGTACCAGATCATTTCACTTTGAATTGAACCTTTTAAATGATTCAAAATCAATCAGAAAACCATGAGAGAACTTTAAAATATATATCACTTTTCTTGTAATTGTGTTGCAAATAAGAGGAATCCTGAAAATTATGAATGTTGATACAAGTTGTGATTGTCCCCTGACTTAAAAAATCAACATAAGGGAAATAAGTTTATTATATACTGTTGGCATGGAAATGGAAGAAGAAAAAAACAACAGACTTGTGATTACCTGGGGTAAGGGGTCAAGATGCATGTAAATGGATGGGTAGAACACAATTCACATTAAGACCTGCTCATTCATGCACTTTCTTCCACAAACAGGCACATTTTATTTCTGTTGCAAGAAACTCTCTTCTCTTATATGTATTTAGCCTTGTTGCACGTGAGGGTTTGCTCAGTACTAGAGCGGCTGAAGTCTGATGCATTGGGGTAGGGTTTCTAAATTTCCCTTCTCTTGTGTTAAACTTAAAGATCAGCTGTGACGATCACAAAATCTATTGGCTTCCAGATCCTTGAATGTTTTAAATAATAAGATTTGGATTTTGCTATTTTACATGGATAGTTATAACAATATTACTTTTTAGCTGTTTTGGATTAATCCACAAATGCATTATTTATGTGAAATTAATGAGTATCTAAACCATGCTTAGCTATAAGATATGCACCATAACTTCTCTATTGGTACTGATTAGTCAGTCAAGATCCATGTAGTGTATACATTCGGTCAGGGAACAAGGAAAAAGCAGCAGAAAAAAACTGGAATCATTGCTTATTCTATTTTAAAGCAGACGAAGGAATATGTAACATGTAATGCTATCTAGATTTTCAGTCTAGACTTTAAAAAAATAAAATCAAACTGTTGTAACGTAAACTCGAAGATGATGTTTGAACCTAAGCAGGTATTTATTAAACACGAACACAAACAGAGACAGCAGGAAAGTAACAACGTAACTGGACTGAGTATAAGAGGTGAAAGCTCTCACATGGAATACTGATGCTGATAGAGAAGATTAATGTACTGGGAGTGAAGTGTTTATGACAACGAACCTTGCGTTGTGGCGGTGGGTCCCGGAGTCGCTGAAGATTTTGGTTAGTGAGTCTGTATACAAAGTTGAGACCAGACACTGAATGGAGTGAGACTTATATAGAGGAGTTGATTAATGTAATGATAGGTGATAGGTATGGGTGATCAGTACTCTGGAGAGTGAGAGAGTTGAGTATAATTGGTTGGTGGGTCCGAAGGATCCGTGACATAACCCCCCTTTCACGGACTGCTCCAGAGGGACGAGCTACCCAACGCCATGGCCAACCCCGTCCACGCGGAGCTGGACAATCAGGATGCGCGTCGTGGAAGGTGGTGATTGGGTCGGATCCAGGACCCCTGCGGCGTCGGGAGTCCAAAACGTCATGGACGGCGTAGATCGGTCCATCCTCCAAGACAAGCGGCTGGGGGGGTTCATCGACAGGATCATGATCGGAGGAGTGTAGAGAGAGAGAGAGAGGGGGGTGGTAAGGTTTCAACAGCGAAAGATGGAAGGTGGGATGTATGCGATATTGGGAAGGGAGTTAGAGCCGGGTAAGTGACTGGGTTGATCCGTTTGGTGATTGTGAAAGGACCAATGTAAAGGGGACTTAGCTTTTTGCAGGGGAGATGCAGCCTGATGTCCCTTGTGGAGAGCCACACCTTCTGCCCAGGCTGGCAGACGGAAGGAGAAGACCTTCGGGCATTTCTGGTGGTGCACAGCCCCTTGCAGGTGGTGGTGAGCTAAGTCCCAGACCCTCTCACTTTCTCTGAACCAATGGTCAACTGCTGGAACGTCATATAGTTCGCCGGACCAGGGGAAGAGAAGTGGTTGGTAACCGAGTATGCACTGGAAGGGTGTGAGGTTGACGAATGGAATTCTGTGCATACTTGGCCCAGGACAGGAAGCTACTCCAGCGGTTCTAACAGTGATGACAGAAGGTTAGAAGGAAACGGCTTACCTCCTGATTCTTCCTGAACCAATAGTAGGTTGTAAATCACATTGTTCCTAAAAAGCAGAGAACAGACATCTTTACACATCTCCTAAGAAGGGGAATAGCTCCTATGCCGAGGCTTTCAGGTTAGCCATAAAGAGAGAAAGTCCCTCTCTCGCTGTATCGTCCTAAGGAAGAGACATAGCTCCCTGCCGCTGAGGCCTCCAGCTAGGCTTTAAGGGGAGTGAGAGCGACCGGTTCCACTCAGAATACATTTCTAGTTGATGATAGAAGACACAAACTGAAGGTTCCCAGGCGTGGGTGAGTTTTCCAGGGACTAAGCTAATTCTACCTGGAAGAAAGGATTTTCCATGTGGAGTTTTGCCCTGACACAAGGAAACCTTTGAATATGTCCCAGACGACTTGGAAGAATTCCGTTCGCCGCGATGAAGCAGTGGTCACTAGTGGAAGTTAGCAAGCGGATACCCTCACAAGGGAAGGGAATCCTTCTGTTTGTCCTCCAGCAACAGACAGCCCCTGATATCTCCTGATACGAGTCCACAAGTAATCTATAGCATCTGGGGATTTAACTTATTTTTTATTACATGCAGTCATGGTGTATGAATGTCTGACATAGATGTTTACTCTGTGATAAATGTTGCCATATTTTTACCAGGTGGTTTGTGTTGATTTCAAACCTTAAATCTCAAACCTTACTTGAGGGAAAACAAAAAGAGTTTTGTGAAAAAAACAAGCAAATAGCTATGTCAGCATCATCAGCCACAAAGAAAACAGAAACATTAACCCAGGATGTGCTGGATGAAGCAATTCATAAGGCACCATGCATAGGCTTAGCTGTAGATGAGTCCACTGATGGGTCTGACAATGCTCAGCTGTTAGGTTATGTGAAGACCTGTTAGGTGTAATGTTAGACCAGTACAAGAGGAGAGGACATCTACCTGGCCATAAAGGAGATGTTAACGAAGAGGGCGATGGAGCTGAAACAAGTTGTTTCAATAACCACAGATGGAGCCCCTGCCATGGTGGGGAGAGAGAAAGGAGCTGTGGCAAGAATGAAAGAGTACAATCCTCAGCTCATCTCTTGCCATTGCATAATCCATCAATTGGTCCTGTGCTCAACCCTGTTAGACAAGTATGAGGTGATGCACACAATGATGAGAATGATTAACTTTCTCAGGGCATCCTCTTCCCATCATACACAACAATGTAAGATGGCTCAGCAAAGGCAGGGTGTTGGAGTGCTTTTGGTCAGCTTTCTTGGCACAGCTGAAGAGCCAGAAGACAAACCAGTTTTCTCTCTTTTTAGAAGATGGATATTGTGGCTTTTTTGGTTGATATCACTTCACACCTGAATGAACTGAATTTGAAGCTACAGGGAAATTCAGTTTGTGATCTGGTGACAGCTCCTTCCAGAGGAAACTTGCGGTGTTCAAGGAAGACCTGCAGGAAGACTGTTCACACTTCCCAACAGTGCAGGAACAGGTTCAGAGTGAGAGAGGTGTATCTTTTTTTATTGACTTTTTTTGACAAGCTAATTGTAAACTTCAGCAAATGTTTTGAAAGCTTCAGCCATGCAAAGCAGCTCACTCTGTTCATTCAGAACCCATTCCTCATCACAGATGTCAGGGTGTTTTAAAAGGATGTCACACAGCCCTTCAAGTGGGCAAAGGTGCAACTGGTCGATCTCCAAGCAGATGTGGCCCTAAAAGAGCATTTTGAAAGAACTGATCCAGCCACTTTCTGGCTTCAAATGGTATCGGAGACAGCTTTCCTAGGTCTGAGGAAGTAACCCTGTACATCTTGACCATGTTCGGCTCCACATACAACTGTGAGGCCGCTTTCTCTACTATGAACATTATTAGAAAAGCAAATATCGCTCCAGGCTCACCAATGAGCACCTACAAATGTGTATGAGACCCTGACAGCATTCCAGCCCAGATTTTTAATCCTGGCAGGAAAAGCTAGATCTCACTTTTCTCTCTGAACAAGAGAAAGTGGGGGAGTGGGATGTAAGAGGGAAAAAAAGAGAAAAGGTTGTTGACTACATACATACGTTGATACTCCAAAACTACTAGACAACTTCAATATATATGGCACTGAATGATAACGCAAGTTATGATGTTCCGGACCTTTGCCTGAGGAAATTTTCTCGAACTGGACCTCTTAAAATTTTAATTACATTATACTGTTGAGATAAAACTATTAAAAGCAATGTTTATTATTATTGATCTTTTTCTTCTTATAATAAACAATCAATAATAATACTACTAATAATAATAACTATTATTATTTGCATTGTTATTATCATCAGTTGGTATTCTTATAATAAACAATAATAATAATAATAATAATAATTCTTATTATGATTATCAGTATTATTTTAAGTTTGCGTGCATAGATGGGGCATTCTCTCAGTGGTCAGTTTATTAGGTACACCGATGTAGTACCAAACAGCCTTCAGAACAGCCTGAATTCTCCAGAACATGGATTCTACATGGAATTGAAGACGTTCCAATGGGATGTTTTTCAATGCTGTTGCGATGGCATCATTCAGTTGCTGCAGATTGTACGCTGGTACATTCATGCTGCGATCAGCCTGTTTCTCCATGCTTTGTTGGGTGGAGGTCTGGGGTCTGTACAGGCCACTCAGGTAAACTGAACTTGCTTCATGTTCCTGGAACCAAGACAATACATGCTTTGTGACGTGGTGCATTATCCTGTTGGAAGTATCCATGTGACAAAGGGTACTCTGTTGCCATGAAAGAATGCACCTGCCAGCAATAATGTTCAGATACACTGTGGTGTTCAAACGTTCACAACTGGTATCAAGGAAGCTAATGTGTGTCAGGAAAATATTCCCTAAGCTGTTACACCACTGCCCCCAGCCTGTACTGTTGAGGTCCTTGTAGGGATGCTGCTTACACCAAATCCTGACTCTTCCACTCGCATGGCATGACAGGAACCAGGATTCATCCGATTTTTCACTCCTCCCAATGGAGGCTGTTCTATTTTTTCTATGTTGAATTTTTAAACTTTTTTAGGAGCAAAACCTGGTGTGAACGTTTGCCCATCCCAAACAAGGACCGACGAGGTGTGCATACTGCCATTCTACCCACCACTGTTGTACTGCTCACTTATTTCCCTGTTTGTGGACTGCTTGTAAACTTGCACAATTGTTGCACATTCTCCTTCAACCGCAACATCATCAACTAGCTGTTTTCACCCACAGGACTCCCACTGACTGGATGCTTTTTGTGTGTCACCCCATTCTTGGTGGTCCTTAGACAGTGTCATGTATGAAAAGCCCAGGAGGGCAGCCATTTCTGAGATACTGTAGCTGGTGCGTTTGGCTCCAACGATCAAATCAAAAGTCGCTTAGGTCACTCATTTTGCCATGCAGTTACAGCAAGTGGCAGTCAGATTTGTGTACTAAAATCTCAACAACCTTACACTCAAATAATGAATTGTAGGTAAAAAAGGATTCTGGAATACTTGATGTAACTATGTGTAAATGAGAGAGAGGAATACATTTAAAATAAATAAAGTTTTTCAAAGGGATTAGTGAGATTCATCACCTAAAGGAGAAGATGGGATCGTTTTGGTTGCGCATGAACAGCTCTAGAGTACCTGAAATTTAGAGTTGACTAAGTGGAGCTTTTTGTATTTTTATAGGAGCTGGGGAAATAAAGGAAAATATAGGAAATATAATGGGGTGAAGGAATATTTATTGGGGACCGTTCAACTGTGGTTCCTGCTTTATGTCTCCCTTTTTCTCCTAGCCTATGCAGTTCCATGAATTTCCCTTATTTTGTAAATAAATGGCCTATATTGACTCTTATTTGAAAAGAAATTGGTAAATCTCACATACCTGCATGGTCAAAACACTTATAATATATAGAAATATAATATAGCTACTTTACTTCTGTATATTTCTGATTATAAAATGATGGTCATTCCCCCCACCACCACAGCTCCAAAGATGGCCCGAAAGAATAGGCATTTACTGTTCAGTGTAACTGTGTACTGTTACTGCAGCTGTTCATATTTTAATACATTTTGTTTATTTTCGTGTTTTTTGCTGTGGATAAGATTTTTTCTCAGCTTTAATTATAGCATTTTTAGCAGAACTTATTTATAACGTATAATGTTTTGGTTAGTTCTAAATGGCTTAAGATATCACAGGGAAGAACCAAAACTTGAAATAGTAAAAGGTACCGTAATTTCCGGACTATAAGCCGCTACTTTTTTAACACGCTTTGTACACTGCAGCTTAAACAATGATGTGGCTAATTTATGAATTTTTATGGGCTAACGAGCTTCATGCCGCCAAAACATTTTGCCTCGTCACATCGGACCAATGAAATTACCGAACAGGTCACAGTCGACCAATGAAATTGTTCAAATTAAATCAAACGCACTCACACTAAATTCTTCAGATCAGTCATTTTGCGCTTCATGCACACACCCTCATC
>JAOVYW010002380.1:0-15149 GCA_025775045.1 Hiodon tergisus
GCCGGGTACAGGTCTCAGAGCGCAAGATTACAGCTCCTCCACTGCCGGGTACAGGTCTCAGAGCGCAAGATTACAGCTCCTCCACTGCCGGGTACAGGTCTCAGAGCGCAAGATTACAGCTCCTCCACAACCGGGTACCCACATCCGAGTGCCTAAAACTCCTACAGAGCCCTTTCAGAGGGGTCTCTCTGTGGGTCTGGGCCGCTCGTCAGTGACGGTTACTCCAGTGGCTCTCACCGTAACCTGCGCATGCAACATGGACAGGAAGCCTCAGCAAAGATCTTACCTGACTGGTCGTATCGGTGGCATCTGCGACTGCAAAGCAGAAAAAAATATTGCTTGACTCCTTCCTTCGATTTCTTATACCCAGTACAAAAGAATGGCTCAACAATGACATCCAATGGTAGGTTTTAGGGGGGCGAGTGGACTTACCAGCTTGTGGGAGGGTGGTGAGCGAGCTGCTACGGGAAGGGGATGGGGAGGAGCGTGGCGTGAGACTTGGGGATGCCCCTGCAGTAAAGGAGCTCCTGGTTAGTATGGTTCAGTCAAATGGAGGATATACAAGGTGCGCTGATCCTCTGGTGAAAGAGGGAGGCCAAAAAACCTGACTGTGCTTGATGATGGGGCTCAATGAAGAGAACACGAGAACTCCATCAAAATGTATGGAATAACTTATACAGCTTGGCTAACTTGTCAAATATAATGCTGAAAATTTTAAAGATCTGTTGCATAGTGGAAAATATAGGCTTCTCCTGGGCCAACCGGGGGCCTTTCTAAACTGCAGAGAGAGTCTGACTGGGGACATTTCTCACCTGCTGAGGAGTCAGAGAGGCTGCAGAAGGACTTTCTCCCTCGGCGCGTGAGGAAACGCTCACTGACTCTCTTTGCCTCTTCCAGAAGCTCTCGGTTCTTCTGCCTGTCCTCCTCCGACAGGTGTATGTCTGGTAACTGGTCCTTCACCAGATCAATCACATGACCTTTGCTGTCTAGGGCAACACACACACAGACACATAACACACACACACACACACACACACACACACACAAACACACACAAACACACACACACACACACACACACACACACACATAGCATATCAGAGCACACTGCATAGTGCCCTCAGCACAAACAATTTTTCCATAATTGAAATTCTGAACAGACAAAAACCTCAACAACCATTCTTTTTCCTGTCTAAATTACATAAAGTGAGCTATACAATCAGGTGTATGAAACATGCAAACACAAAACTATGAGTAAACTGAACAGTGTTTTGTTAGAACAGTAGTGTTCATGGAACCTACCGACAGTGGTGACAGGGTTACCTGAAGAGAGAGGTTTTTTGGGTAGGCGCTGTCTGGGGCTGTGTGGCCTGGGCAACAAACAGACAGATGTCACGTCAGACTCTAATGGATAACATTTGGTCTGCTGTTCATTATTCCAGTTCTAATGTGCATGCTTTCTCCAAGCTGATAATTCAATTACAATTACTAATACATCCCTAATGGGCAGAGCTTCTACATTGGAAAATTTAAGTTTAACTCCCAGCTCATTATATTAGTCAAACCATGTTCAGTGCCATTCATTCATATGATTGACTGAGGACAATGAGGCTGTTGATTTCAAAGAACCTGCTCTCCCCCTCCAAGCATAGTTCAGAATAGAGATGAATATGTGACCTTTATTTTATGAACGGCCACTAGAATAAACAGCCCTTACCTGGCCTGGTCTAATGGTTGGGGGTCTTGATTTGTTGGTCTTGGGAAGACAATGGAGGGTGCAGATAAAGTCATGGTGACAACTCTGCTTTCAATGGGGGGAGTGTTCTACCCACAAAAACAAACAGATCAGAAATAAACAAAAAGAATAGGTAAGGTATAGCACAAAACTATTCAATATCCAGTCGAGCTCCAGAAGATCCACTGTGACCATCTGTACCCTACCCGCTAACCTGACCATGTGTACCCTACCCGCTAACCTGACCAAGGGAACCCTACCCGCTAACCCGACCAAGTGCACCCTACCTGCTAACCCAACCAAGTGAACCCTACGTGCTAACCCGATTAAGTGTACCTTACCCGCTAACCTGACCATGTGTACCCTACCCGCTAACCCGACCAAGTGCACCCTACCTGCTAACCCAACCAAGTGAACCCTACGCGCTAACCTGATCAAGTGTACCCTACTCGCTAACCTGACCAAGTGTACCTTACCCGCTAACCTGACCATGTGTACCCTACCCGCTAACCCGACTAAGTGAACCCTACCCGCTAACCTGACCAACTGTACCCTACCCGCTAACCTGACCAACTGTACCCTACCCGTTAACCTGAACAAGAGCACCCTACCCGCTAACCTGACCAAGAGCATCAACCCACTGACCTGACCAAGAGCATCCAACCCACTGACCTGACTAACACTATCTGTGTAAACATCCCTCACAGTGACTGACACTGATGGTGTAAATATCACTCTCACTGACTGATACTTCGGTGTATGCTCTACTCAAAGTTACTGACGCAGTTAGTGTAAGATCCATTCACAGTGACTAGTACTGTCTGTGTATGCGCAACTCACAGTGACTGGCACTGTTGTTGTAATCATCACTCACAGTGACAGGAGAGCTGGAGGAGCTGTCGAGATCTTCAGGAGAGTCCTCTTCCTCCTCTGGGAGGATGGGCATGATGGTGGTCGTAGGAGATATGAACCACGCCCAGAGGCAGACTTCTAGGGTGAGATGGGAAGTGTTGTTTGTGGTCTTTCTGTGAGGTTCACTCTTCTCTTACCTGTAATCAAAAAGACACACACACACGCACGCACCCACACACAAGCAACCATGTACAAACACACACACACACACGCACACACAAACACATATCTATGAGGAAATGACCAAATCATCTCTAGGGAGTGCTGTAAACTTTATACATGAATGTATGTTATGGGAGATCCTGTGAATGGTACTGCCAGCTCTCTACCATCGCTACTTTCTCAAGTGGAAGGGGATGAAAACCTCACACCGCCGCTCATTCAAGCACGAGAAAAAGTTTTGCTATTTCCCTGCAGGTAAAATTTGCGTCTCATCGTAGACACTGGCAGCGCAAACAACATAGCCAAAGGGCTGAAAGCTTTGTTAATCAATAAAAACCCAGATCCTAATTTAAAATACATGACATCATACCAGTGATATTATATGTTTAACTAAGCACAAGGTACACAGAAACCAGACCTTACTTACCAAGCGTGGGCGTGGTGAGCCCAGCAATCCTGAGAGCCTGTGAATATTTTCTTATATCAACTAGCGGTAGAGCTGTTTAAACATCCTGTAAAGGTGGCTCGCATGGAATCTTTACCGAGTGAATCTCTGAGATGGAGATGAAAAGGGTGAGCTCAGTATTTTACACTGTAGAATTGTGGGATATAACATTAAGTCATCTCTTCACATACCCCTCCTGCTCTGACTGACAGCTGTCACCTCAAGCTGAAACCCCAAAACCGAGCTCTGTCAGAAACCCAGGTAACGGCAGAGATTTACATGATCCTTTATGGATTGGGTATCAGAGAAAGACCAGCACTATTAGGAGAAACCGACACACACACACACACACACACACACACACACACACACACACACACACACACAAACTCCGTTTTACTAACATTTGAGAATAAGATGACTAAGCAAAATGAATACCTGTTCCTGAATGGTTTTTTAAATTAACCCATGTGGCAGAGGAACCACTGTTGGTTAACTTACTGGAACCCCCATTATGGAAAACACTGCATGGGGCCAGTGTGATTAGGAGAGAGGGTGAGGATGAGAGAAACGTAACTGCTAATGTGGATAACAAGCTTCGGACCACAGCATGGAGAATGGCTCACCTGTCAGAAGGTAAACTCTGGAGCTGTCATCGTCAATCCAGGTCTGACCACAATTAGGTCAGGGATGAATGCAGGAATTGGGAAGGTGCGTCCAAAGATAGTGCCGGCTCAGATACGTGCCTGACAAAAAGAAACAGTCATCTTACAAAGCATAAAACATTTTTTCGCCCTAGGCAAGGACCATCTGAAGAGGTAACAGACCTTCTCTTTTGTAACTTTTGACCGCTGTTTTCCATGCTTGGAAACCCCTGATACTGCTGGGACTATTAAGAGAAAAAACATCCTGCTTGTCAGACAACTCCAGGGAGCTCCAACATGCCGGTTCTCCTCGTGAGAAAATAAGGCAGAGAACGACGGGATCAGAGCTACCCTCTAAGAGACCCGTCTCAAAGAGACCCATCAACGGCGAGATTCAAGTTATTTAATCCATATGCCTTTGTACGTCAACGTAGTTAAACAAAAACATTAAATGAAAACTTGTACGTGTGCAGGGGAAATGTGAAAGAGAAGTGTCACAGTAATAATGTCGTAATGTGAGAGCATTTTGTTAGCCGGACCATTCAGTCCTATTGCGGTACTGTGAGAGTGCACAAATCAACAAAGGAACTAGCAGTCATTTCTATGTCATATAAACTCACACACAAACACATACACACACGCACGCACAAATACACACAAATGACTTAATTGGTAAATGACAAGCTGTTCTTGACCACTGTTATTTTTAAGGAGGCCTTGTCCGTCACCGCAAACAGGGTCAAAACACAGGATCTGAGGGATTACAGAAGCCCCATGTTTATTGCTGGATCCCAGGAGATTTGGGGCGAGGGGTCAGTTACCTCACGGCAAGGATTTCATGAGAATCCGGGAACAATCGGCCTGACGCAGATTACATAAGAAAGCCCAGGCCTGCCAAATTTGCTTGAAATTTGTTTGTGAGAAGCACAGCGAGTACAGGAGGAAGCTGCGGCTGTGCGGCTGCATGAGATAACAGGAAACAGAGTGTGAGAAAGGGAGAAATGGAGCCACAGAGACACGAAGATGGAGAAGGGAGCAGCTATACAAAATGAGGAAACATTGAACCGCTGTGCCATTCCAGCAAGACCTTTATCAGACAACGCAGAGGGCAGCCTGACACATAGCTCTGGGCCGCAGATTCAAACCGATTGGCATGCATTCGGTGAAAAATACATACATTGGGGTTAGGCCAGCTGGTGTCTGTGGTGATCTTCTGTCAAAGCTTCCTTGTGGCCTTCAGTTTATGGGGCAGGAGCTCAAGTCAGGGCACTCCAGACAGCGACGTTATTCGCTCTCACACACACTCCCTGCCACGAGAGCTCAAGTCAGGGCACTCCAAACAACGGCGTGATTCGCTCTCGCGCCCTCTCTGAACCAAAACACCGGTGGGAAAGAGACGGCCCGGCTCCCAACTCCACCGAGCAGTGGGATTCCTCTGCTTCTGAGACTTTACTCCGAGAGCCCAGCCACCCTGACTCCCTTTTACCCTCCCCGCCAGCCTCGCTTCCAGCCCAGGGAGCTTTTACCATTTAAGGGCAATGCTTCATGGGCCTTTCTCTCCTGGCGGACTCCACTCACAGTGACTGCCGGGCTGCTGCCTGAGGATCTCCAGCAAAAGAGTGATTTCTCCTCCACTCATCTGGAAGTCCCTCCCCCCGTCCCCCCCGCAAGCTCGAGTCCCCAGTGGCGCTGGGCAGGGGCTGAGGAAAGGGAGGAGACTGTCCCACTCTGCCTCAGCCTTAGCTCAGCCTCCATGGTACACCCACCAGGCACACAGCACCCAGAGGGTTACATTTATCCCACAGCTCCTCCGGTGCATGCTTAACTGTTCCTCCAGACTGTATCTCACAAAAAAACTTGGTGTCCAAGAGGTCATTGGGTTTCCAAAGAAGAAATAAGGAGGAGCCTGAACTTAATCTCCCTGATTCTAAAACTAATCGACATCACCCATCAGCCTGGCATTTGCCTGGCAATAGCTGATGCAGGTTGGCATGAGCAGAACCAAACCAAGAGGCACCTTGATGTCAGTCTCAGGAGAAATAAGCAACTGGCCTCATTAATCATTGATATATCTCCTTATAATTAGAAGCACAGTTAGGAAACACTGACACTAACTGAAAAAAAGTTACTAATTAAATCTTGTGAAAAATTCTGGTTAATGACATTGTAAATAATATTTTCTGCATGAAATCAAAACAAAAAAAATGTCAATGGATGTTTCATCACCACCTTACCACTTAACATGTCTAAAACTGAACATAAATCCTATTCCAGGATGTCTGCATCTCAGTGGAAGGAGTCACATCAAGCCCTACAGTCAATAATCTGGGAGTCACCCTGGACCACAATCTGTCCTTCAAGAACCAAATTGCTTCTGTAGCTTCATCCTGCAGATTGATCCTCAATAACATCTGGAGGATCCCGACATTCCTCACAGAGCAATCTACACAGTTCTTGGTCCAGACACTGGTGATATCCCGCCTAGACTACTGCAATTTACTATTTGCTGGCCTGCCAGTTCCTCGACTAGACTTCTCCAACTGATTAAAAACACTGCTGCCCGGGTGGTCTTCAATCGAAAGTTTACCTCCTTTCTCATCAAACCCCACTGGCTCCCAGTTGCAGCTAGGATCCGCCACAAGACCCTTATCTCTCACCCACCAAGCTACCACTGGATCAGCTCCTGACTTCCTCTCCAAGCTCATCTCGTCTAACATCCCAAACAGACCCTTGCGGTCCTCCACAGCGGTCCCTTCTCTACAGATTCGAACATCAACCCAAATGGTGGAACGACCTGCCTGAGACAGTCAGACAATCCAAAGCTACAACTGCCTTCAAGAGGAAACTGAAAGCTTACCTCTTCCAACAGCACCTCACACCACAGTCTTGAATCTCTAAAGTTATGTTTAAGATTATTTTGCCCATTTGTATTGTATGTTATCTCCTTTGTAGCCCTAGTCTTTGTTCCTTCTTACAGTACTCGTCAATGGGCATGGAAGCTCAGTATCTGTTACTGCACTACGGCACTTTTCTACAGCGCTCTGGATAAGAACGTCTGGTAAATGACTAAAATGTAAATGTAAATCAATTGTCGGAAGCAACAGTCGCAAAGCTAGCTCTATGCTTTACTAGCATGGCCCTTTATCGCACATTCTGAAGGTTGAGCTGAATCCATGATAAGCAACTGAACCACATCCCTCACTTCGTTGATAAACATTTATCTCAGATTCTGGTGTTCCGTGGCAAGGCTCGAATAAAAGCATTGAAGCAAAATTAGTCACAGACCATTCACTTTCATGTACAAGGGACCAGCTACAGGCACACAGCAAAATGTCAGTGCTGTTGAACTGTTACATATGGGAATGGATCCTTTACTCCACTTTCACTAGTGTGGAGGAAATATTGCGGTATTCAAAAAGATTATCAAAGCAAATACACTTTCTGTTACAAAGAAGAAAAACATTCATAATTAATATAATTAATTACCGATGTCGTAGTTACGAATTTGAGCATGTTGGTTGCTTTATCAACAATCCTATTAGTTTGAAAACTTTAACACTTTGGTAACTCAGCGATTGGATACTATAAATAAGCTGATATTTAAGCTCTGTTATCTTACCTCCATGCAGCTTGGATGGAGCCTTCCCCTCCACAGAAATGATTCCACCTGTTATAACACAACGAGATGCAAAGAAGATAGAGGGAAATTTACATGCTCTGTGTTAGCCATGCAAATGAAGGGCTGTTGCCCAAATTCACAAACATGAGTTTCCTTGATGACGCACTGCAGGGCTTGTTACACTGCACCTCAACACACATTTTTAGTAGGACAATAGCATCTCCTTCCTCCTCTTTCCATAACTAAGGGCAACAATAACCTGGCAACCATTTGAATGAGGAGCCTATCCTTTGGTCCAAAATACTTGGCCCTCATCGCTCACAGGCGTCTTTAGCTTTTGAGCTGCTCACCAAAGACATGGTGATGGAGACACAGTTACAATAACATATAAGATACATTAAGGTTACTTATTAAGGCCAAAATATGTTGGCTGTATGAAAAATTTCTTGATTTATATTTCATGAACGTGGTTACAGACAAGTCATGACCAGTTTTCTCTTTCAACAGGAAATCTGCACTCACACATGCGAACCCTGGTGCCAGGTCTCTTGGCAAGTGTTCCTTTTGACATTATTTATTCAGAGGTTTGTCCAAAAAGAGCTTTTAGTCTAACAAAGTACTTGGCACACTGGCCTCAAACCAGCTGCAGGCATCAGGGATTTTCCCCGTCAACAGACGGGATTCACCTGACTGGTCTCAAGATAAATCATGTGCACACTTCCAAATTAACGACTATCTCAGGTCCATGGAACTAGACCATGGCAGTATACTTTCACACATGAAGGTATTTCCTTCATTCACTACAGATTTGTTCCAAGGTACCCCCTACTCTATACACACAAATAAGACTTCCGTCAACATGCTAGTCTTCAAAAACGAGGATCTCACTTCTAAACGAGCAGTCATCTGACCAGTATATAAGTAGCTGATGGGTACTGCAGTGAAAATAAAATTGCATTAAGGTGTCTCACAGTTTCAGCACCGGACATGAACACTGAAATGTTTGCTATTTTTTAACAGTGTGGCTTCTAAGTGTTCTGTCTATGAGTGCTAACCCTTGGACTGGCTGAGAAGTTCCTATATCGGTGAGCTCACCTAGGAGACTTGCTTCTGATCTTGGAGCATAAACAGGCTTTAGGACTTGAAGAGTAAATAGAAGGAAATACTCCAGGAGATAGGCGATGGCTAGATAACTTTAAATGGTAGCTAAATTGGTCGCAAAATAATCTAAACCCACTCAAAACGAATGGCTTATTTGGAAACAGTCGGCTAGTGAGTGTTTCAGATGAATCGCTGCGAGGCTCTTTTGGAACATCTGTGTGTTTATACAGTTCCTGTTAAAAACTGTTCGCTTTAAACCCAGAGAATTAGAGAGGGGCCTAGGTACACTTCCTCATTTCATGTGATTCTACATTCACTGCTGAGTCTGAACTGAACCTGACCTCCCTTCTTCCTTTAATGGGCATGGTTGAGTCCAAACATGACCCCGCCAGTGAATTTCACTGATTGGAGTGTGTTTCACTAGCGCCACAGCTCCCGAATGAGACTGAGTTTGCAAGGCTACTCAGTTCTCAGCCATCTGTTTGCAGTGTGTATCACTTCCTTTAATTTTCTCTAGGCCACAAAAAAGAAGTCTGTTTATTTATTTCAGGCAAAGGTGTGGGAGGTTAATTTTTTTGTTTTTTACCAAATGAGGTTAATTCACTGAGGTTGGAAACTCCAAACATAAACGTTAATAAACCAGAGTCTGCATTAAAGAGTGTGGTGTGTTTCATGCCCTCCCCTCAGTGAATCACAACCTCCGTCTATAGAGGGTGAATGAGGAAAGGGAGTCTGATAATGACACAAGTGGCTGCACCTAAAGTAAACGGTGAAGCCGTATCACTAGTCAAATGAATTCCTGGTGCTGGTGAATAGTGCAGAGGGCAACTGTCACGTCATTACACTTGCATATCAAGAGTTCCCATCAATAGTAAGGTCGAGCTGTAGGCTAAAAATAATAATAATGTGGCCCCAAAGTTGGAGCGCCACGTCGAGGAGACTGGCAAGATTAGTGGCCTTTCCACTTTCTCCACGCACTTTCTCCATGCACACGTTCAACCACGATTGAACCGCTGGATAACCTAATAGGTACCTCTGTGTATGTCTGGAACCAACTGCGCACCAGTGTGACCTTTTCAGAGATAAATGTTGCCGGAGCTAGCCTCTTCAGTAACTCCAAAGGATTATTTATTTTTTCTTATTGCTCTTCATATAGTCTTTCATATCAAAATTAGATATGACTTAAATCCAGATGGCTAAAGACGTATTAATTGCTTAATTAAGTGAAGCTAGAAAGCTAGCTCAACACTTTAAAGATTTTGGCTAGCTAAATTCTTGATGATGTCTTTTGGCTCATGTCCTTCAGTGTGAAGGACTCGTGTGAATCTGACATTCCTCCAGTCTTCAGCAGTTCCTCCAGCCTCTACCAGCATCTGCTCTCCCTCCATGACTCACCCATGACCTGACCATGCACCGATGGAGGCGTGTCTCATCCAACCAATGTCCCAACATTGGTAAAGCCATTTTAGGGACTATGCACAGTCCAAACAAACTTTTCTCTCTCTGGCACCAGGGGATGACATCATCAACCATCACCCCCTAGGTGGCACTTACAACTGCATGGCCCCCTGGCAGAGAGCCATTAGCAGGTCATAAACCGCATTTTCTCTTTAAATGCAGAAACCAATCATTTTCTTTCTCGCTCCTCTTCCATCCTGCCATGGCTTTCTCCTATGACGGCCCCCAGCAGGGCCGTGAAGAGAGAAAGGCCCTCTCCTGCTGCAGTGTCTTAAAGGAGGGACAGATCTCTGAAGCGGAGTTCCCCACCTGGGCCGTAAAGAGAGAGCAGCAAATGACCTCTGAGCCTCCCACCAACCGAAAAGGTTCCCAGATGTGGGTGCACGTTCCCTGGGACTGAGCTAATTCTACCCGGAAGAAAGTCCCAAGCAACTTGGGACGAATTCCCTTTCTCCATGACGACGCAACGGTGGCTAGCAGGAGCTAGCAAACATACTCCTGTAGGAGCTAACCTGTGTTTAGAGGAGAATCCATGTGCTCTGTCGCTTTGTACCTTCTGTGTTAGTGTGAGTGCACATTTGTGGTGGGAAAGAGACAGTCTATGCAAACTCATCGCTGTGTGGGTTTGTGGAACATTTGGGTAAAGTAATGCATGCAAGCAACCTCTCTTTCATGTGCGATCTAGCCATTCACTTCTACTCATAGCACTCTCATTGATTCTCGGTTCGTCCTTTGTTTGAGCCACGTGTTCCAATACAACTGAACTACCCCTCCGCCATTTTGCCTTCACCTCCCTTAAACTGCCTTTTCCCCCTTCTGGCCCATGTGTTGTCCTGTATGTTGTTTTTAAACCCTAACGGGTTTATAAATTCTTTACATTTTTACCAGGTGGTTTGTGTTTATTTCACTTAAATATTGATTAAATTCATCTTTAGCTACTATTGTAAGAACTTATACCTTCAGATAAAATGACTAAACGAGACTGATACCTGAGCTCTAGAGCTCCAATAATCAATGGTGTTTTGTAAGGGCAGCTGCAACTACAGTGTTGTCCAGCAGCGTGTTGAGAGTGACACCAGTGTTGGGCTGCCAGAAGGAACGTCAGAGCTAAATTGTCAGCCATGCATTGCAATGTTAGTTTTCAGGGAATTTCTACCTCATTCACGACATTTGAAACAAAGGCTTCCAAAATAGGTAACAAGGGGTTCTGTGGAAATGAAAACCTACCCAGATCCCAGTAAAGTATAATATATCACTAAAGAGACATGAAATATGCAGAACTTGACTTAGTCATAGCCAGTTAATGTTTATATTTATTGGAGAAATAGCCCTGCATGCTATATATCAGATAACCCAGCTCAGGAAGCTCTCCTTCACCAACAGTAACACAAACAACATTAATATGAATCAGGAAAGTGGGAGTTTGTTCCAAGCTGGTAAAGAGGCCCTGGAAGGGCAAATACTTGTGTGACGTACCTAGTAATAGGGTCACGGCTGCCGGTGAAAACCACCAGATATCAGAGACACGTCAGGCTATAACGGTCCTCTGTGGCAGTGGTTCAAAGGTTTTTGTCCCAAGGCACACCTTTGAAAATACAAAATTTCCAAGGCACACCATTTTTTCCCCTCAAAATACAATGATGCATACAACCTCATAAATGTGAAATAAATTCTATTAAACCCTATGCAGCCTCTGAAACACAAATAAAAAAAACTCGAAACAATCTTTTAGCAAAACAAAACCAGATTTTATTGTTAATTATATAATAACTAATTTAAGTGCTTTTAAATAATGAGTTGAGGCTTTACCAACAATTCAGCATGTTTCATTAAGAGCACTAACCTAAGGCCAACAAGGCAACTTCACACACAAACAGGAAGACACTGTAATTTAAAATTAACGGAACTAACGGAAACAATAAATACAGCTCAATTTAGAGGCAAACAAAATAAACAATTTCGATTTTTTTAATTTATTTTAATATTTATGAAAAAGTTTCAATTTATTTTTAATTTTTATGAAAAGCAGCTGGGCGACAGGTGAATAGGGCGACTGTCCAGATGACGGCAGTTTAAAACGAAAGAGATCATCAAAGGAAGCCGGCATCAGCAAACGGCATAAAACGACCAGCGACGAACTACTAAACATTTTTGAGAATTAAAAACTAATTATAAAAAATATATGGAATGGAAAAAATGAACAAAATAAACCAAAAACTTGAAAAATGTCATGAGAATAAACCTGAAACAATGTCTTGAGTAACCGTGGTATCAGCGGAATAATTGACTCCGCGCTTTGAGTCGTGCACACATTACCAGCTCAGGGTGTGCATTAATTTTCAAGAATTCAACGGTCAGTCATCAATTATTATTTACGCAAGGACAAATTCCACGGCACACCGCCCCACCTCCCACAGCACACCAGTGTGCCGCGGCACACCGTTTGAGAACCACTGCTCCATGGCACTCCTCTGGTGAGCTGTAACCAGACTCAACTGTGCGCTCTTCACCAACTCCTTTACTGTACTCCACTGAACAGCCAGTGCCCCCCAGTGGTAGAGGAACTAAGCTTGTAATCATCCATGCTGAAAACAGACCAGGCTACTCAAACTGTGCTCTATATTAGGGTTGTCAAAAACACTCATACTTCGCGATATTGTTACTGTGATACCAAATTTCAAAAATGGTTCTGAACGTCATTAATTATGCAATCGGTAATAAAGAAAAAAGAAACTATAGGATCACTCTGTACTTGTCATTCATGTAAAAAAAAAAAAAAAAAAACGGGACGGAACACCGCCTAGGTGGAAACCATGACGACGAGGCAGCCAGGATTCCAAAGCAAATGGTTAAAATAGAAGCTGTCATGCTTTTGAATGCTCGTAACTGTCCGTTGCTAGAACGACGCTAGCATTACCTAATATCAGAGCCGTGGATAAAAACATTTTAGTGTCAAAAAAATCAAATTTTAATGACTATAATTACCACTGCCAGGAAGTGAGGACATGACAGGGGTCATGGGCCTCCTATGAACTGGAAAGTAGGCTTATCAATACGGACAAGACCAAAAACATTTTTTTTACTGTAGATACTGTAGATATGAAAGTATTTCCTGTTATATATTTTTGTATTTCAATGACATTCATTCTTTATTTAAATTTGTATTACAAATTGAAAGGTTTTCATTTGGCCAATATAAATTAAATAATATTTTTTTTCAAAACTCGTCTGTGTCCATTTGCTGTCTCTTGTTGTGAAGGTTAACTTTTACATTGAAAAATTCACATCAAAAATAATTTGCAACCCCAGGAATACTACCCCCTTCAGAGAATTCATCGTAGTGATTACCATTTCTAGTAAGGAGTGCGTGCGAATTTGAGCCCTTGTCCTGAATTGGAAATATTTAAGGTTCTATATCCGTCATGGTGAGATGTAAATTGTGAGCGAGTTTCGTGAGATTCGGATCGTCCTGACCAAAGTCACAGGGGGAGATAGATTACGGCACTGTAGCGCCGGAAAGTTAATTTAAATGTCGGGCCAGTTTCATAAGCCATGGTTTTTTTTTAATTGCTAAGGTGTGCTGTGTTGTGCTCTGCACTGGAGCGATTGTACTTGTCTGCGTTCTCTTTTTTACAGGTAACACACCGTTAGTTGGAATTTTTATTTAGTTATTTGTATCAAAAGCACAGAGAGAAATATTTTTTTTAAGTGTTCTTTAAATTGTTTCATAAAAAAATTGCAGCCTGGAGTAAAATTTCTTTACAAAATTGAGTGGGTATCAAACAAAAAAAATTATTGTGCTGTGCTGATTTAATTAACATATTAAGTCACGCTTTTAAGCAGAAATATGATCCGGAGACACCTGTGGACCCCTTTCCAAACCTCTTCCCTACTTCCACTTTAGAAGGTATTAAACTGCTCACTTCAGGACACAACTAAATGTAACAATCCTCATGAATCCCTATTGAGACAATTTGCCATAGAAAAGGTGGCAATGTAGAATAAGACGTTCACAACTGCATCATCTATATAATAGCCCCTTCTACTCTAACCACCAACCACTGTTTATCTGTTCTTCTGCCAAGAAAAGGCGCTCTTCCCTCTCCTCTGTAAACGCACATGACAATCACAGACTCCTGTACTTAGACCCTCTGGACTGGGGTGTCTACACTGTGACACAATTTGTTCCTTCCACTCTGGTGTCATCCAAGCATGCAATTACTCACCCACAAAATTCTTCTTAGGAGAACCAGTCAAATGTATTGCCAGACAAGGACAGCAAATTACAACTCTTTCAGATCTGTCAACTCATAAAAGCGACCGTTAAAGAGATACTGTTTAACCATTGCAACCCAATCCCATATTTATCCTTCTACATGCTAAAGGAACCCAGTCCCATAGCCATCCCGCTACATGCTAAAGGAACCCAGTCCCATAGTCACCCCACTACATGCTAAATGAACCCAGTCCCATAGCCATCCCGCTACATGCTAAATGAACCCAGTCACCTCACTACATGCTAAATGAACCTAGCCCCATAATCATCCCTCTGCATGCTAAATTAAGGCAGTCCCATGGTCATCCCACTATCATGCTAAATGAACCTAGCCCCATAATCATCCCGCTACATGCTAAATTAAGGCAGTCCCATTGTCATCCCTCTGCATGCTAAATTAACCTAGCCCCATAATCATCCCGCTACATGCTAAATTAACCCAGTCCCATTGTCATCCCTCTGCATGCTAAATTAACCTAGCCCCATAATCATCCCGCTGCATGCTAAATTAAGCCAGTCCCATGGTCATCCCATTATCATGCTAAATGAACCTAGCCCCATAGTCATCCCGCTACATGCTAAATGAACCCAGTCCCATTGTCATCCCTCTGCGTGCTAAATTAAGCCAGTCCCATTGTCATCCCTCTGCATGCTAATTTAAGACAGTCCCATTGTCATCCCTCTGCGTGCTAAATTAAGCCAGTCCCATTGTCATCTCTCTGCGTGCTAAATTAAGCCAGTCCCATTGTCATCTCTCTGCGTGCTAAATTAAGCCAGTCCCATTGTCATCCCTCTGC
>JAOVYW010002381.1:2021-15147 GCA_025775045.1 Hiodon tergisus
GGTGGGGCTAAATCATAGATGGTACGTCTAGAGGGGCGGGGCTTGTCCACAGAGGCGCACTGAGAGCGTGGCTAGCTCCCTCTTCAACAACATGCAGCCCATAGAGCAGAGGATCTTTCCTTATTGCACATTAAGAACTGATGTTACCACAGGCTACTGTCACTCATAACGTCTCAGCTGAGAAGTATTTAACCTCTCACATGAACGAGTGTCCCAGCTTGTCTTTCTGTTCTGATGGCTGTCCCCTCCGGCAGATGACTGTCAAGAAGACCCTGTCCAATTTCCGGCGGACTCACCATGACAACTGGCAGGAGCACCGTCAGCAGTTTACGGACGACCAGCTCCTGGTGCTGACCGACCTGTTGGTTTCTCCCTGCTACTATGCATAGATTCGCCTACTGTGCAGTAGACTGTTTGGCCCTCGGGCTTCCTGAAAAACCCCTACCTGGTTTACCTGTTCCCTTTAATCCGTCCAGTTTCACTCTGGCCTATTAAACCAAACGATTAGCCACGGAGAACCAATAAAAAATAGTTTGGTTTGTGCCCTGTCCAATCACAGCTAAACATAGACAGAGCTTCTTTAAGACGCGGAACATTTCTTCCATTTTTTGTTGTTTATTTGGGATGGGACATGATGCTTTTCTGAAGGCATTTTTAAGTTTTTATTTTTAATTTTTATTTTATGAATGCTTTGTTGTTGTTGTTGAAGAAGGAACCCTTACCATGAATTGTCCACGCAGCACTGTGTTCTGGGTCACCAGAAGCTCAGTAGCATGGTGTCCAACTTGCCAAGGAGAAGACCAGGTGTTATAAACAAGCAACGCGTGTCCGATGTGTGTTGAAATGTGGTATTTGACCCCACCAGAGGTATATTTTTCATATGCGTGTTAAAATATACTGCGAGTTACATCACTTATGGCACATTTACCAATGTATTCTGCTACATTTGGTGCATGCACGAGTGGTTGTGATGACTGTTACATTTTGTAATCCATGCAGTATATTTCAACATGTATTACAAGTTATTATTTTAACATAATACCGTCTTGTCAGAACAAAATAAAAAGAAACACAAAACGCGTGCGTGTGCGCACCCATGCAATGTGCGCTCGTTTGCACCTCGATATACTTAATATTTATGATGACCCAAAGCAGGAGCCTATAACTAGCAGTATACAAACCAGCAGTCTAAAACATTTCTTTACATTTCTGTTGAATGTGTCCATGGAGATGGCTACCAAAGTTTCGCTATCTGAGGACTGTCAAATTTCTCATCCCTCCCGAGAGAATGACCGTTTTTGTCCTGATTCTACCGGGAGCGCAGTACTTTTGTCTCAGAGAATAAGTTTGAAAGTGTGTTTGCATGTGCGTGCGTTTGACTTGAGGTTACACTCTGTGTTTACGCTGTGTCCACCCAACTCGGCAGGTTCAGCACCCCCCTGCTCCAATACGCCCGCCTTCATGCATGAACAAGTTGAACACGTTGGTTTAAATGCACATCCATACAAACGCACACAAACGCTTACACCCTCCTACCGCCCCTTCATCTCTTCACCATCGTTCACCTAAATGAAAGGTGTCTTCCAGGCTGACATAAGCCTTCCGACAGCTGTAGTCCCTGGCTGTACTCTGCAGTACTGCTGTGTAGCATAGTGCCCAACACTGCAGATTTTTTTAGGCTTACTGTTTGCATTATTTAAAAATAAATAAAAGGACTTGTTTGTAACAAAGCCCTGTTTGTATGTGTGGGTTTATAAGTAGCATGGGTTTTGGCAGGTAGACAAGGGGGAACCTTGGGGCTGAAACCCAAGGAGAGGTCAGAATTAACCAAGTGACATTCCTTAATATTAATTATTTCATTTTAAATGTTCTGAGAGATACTTGCAAATTTACACTTTATCCATTTATTCCGATGCTTCCTGGAGCAATTTGGGTTGGTCTTCATCCTTGGATTTAAACTTACACACTACGAGTTTTCGTTAACTGAAATCCCAGTTCCCTTTTAAATACGAAATATGATCCATCACGAATGGGTTAATTTTCCTCTAAGGACCCAAGAATTCTGAGCAGTTGTGTCAAATTACGCAAGAGGACTTGGTGTCATGTGACCACAAAAATGTGGTCGCCATGACAATTCTGTCCCTTCAGACACCAAAAAGAGCAGTTGAGGCTGGGTTAACATAAGTATTTTCTCCTTGTGCCCTTTCGTTGGTTCGAGATGCAAAACGCTGCGTGTTACTGCTTGCGTTTGTGTGAGAAAAGTTTGTGGTTGTTTGTTCTGTGTGCGTTTGTGCTGAGCTAGGATCGGCTAGGACCGTGCTTTGCGCTTTGGGGCATTGCTGTGCTGAAACAGGAAAGGATCTTCCCCCAAACTGTTGCCCTAAAGAAGCATTGTAACAGCTGGAGGACCTGCTTTTGCCTTTTGCCAGAGAAGGAATGCGACAAATCTGAAACTCCCCCTCACCCCTTTTCTTGCATCTACAGTACGTTGTAGGTATTTTGGAACTCGGTAGTGACTGATGCTGTTGAACAGTCAATGAAAACGGCCAACTCCAGGTTTACCTGTTGTTAAGCTTTGGAGCCCAGTATCCCCCCTGTAGACTTATGTATGTATGTCCCTTGACCGGACAGCCATATGCTTGCCTTTAATAGAATTAAATGAATTGTTGTGCGCAGATTGACTTGGAACCGTTTTTGCTGCAACTACTCTGTAGCCGTGTTTTTTTCTAGAGTTTTTTATGCATGCTCGTTGACTAATTTTATTTAACCAGAGATATGTTGGTGTAAAAAATAATTTTAATTAATTCCTGTAAAATAAGTGATGTGTATAAGTAATATAAGTAAAACGTATAAATACTGAAGACTATAGCGCTATAGCCTCTCAATGCCAGGTGCGGTAGTCAGTGTATACGTCTGGGTGTGAGTTGCTCTTCTGCTTTAGGGGTCTGAGGAGGACATGTCAGGGGCACCAGAAGTACCCAGAATGACGTTTCTCCATTCGATAAATTCGACACCCTGCAAAGGGTAGTCCGGCACGTCAGGCACGCCGTCGGAGGTGGGCTTCCCTCCCTCCAGGAGATCTACACCAGGTGGTGTGCGAGGGAACGGAGAATCATCGGAGACTCCAGCCGCCCTAGCCATAGACTGCTCTCACTGCTACCATCATGCAGGCGGTATCGCAGCATCAGGACCCACACCAGCCGACTACACGACATCTCTTCCCCCAAGCGATCAGACTCCTAAACTCCTGATTACAACATCGATACAATCACCATCAGCATTGCACTTTACATCTCGTATCTCTTTTTTGTGTGTATATTGTAGTTACTGTATATTTTGATTAAAAATTTATGCTATTAGATGCTGGTTTTGTTAGCTCAACGACACTCGTAATCAAATTTTGCTCAACAAACTGTTTTAGTACACTCTCCATTTGATGTTTTCCCGCTTCCGGTAGAAACTACGTTAGTGAGTACTGTAACCAATCGTAGAAGCCAAATGCAGCCAATAGCAGCAAACTCGAGGCTTATTGCCGGAAGTAAAAACACTTCAAAACCGCGCAATGAGTCAATTTTCAAGAAGGGAAACGGCCATGACCAGATTTAGAAAACCTTCAGTTTAAAGGGGTTAGTTGTATACGTTACCTTTCATTACGATGATATTGGTGTATCGAATGTCTTTGTAAAGAGTAGTAAGTGGGATTTCTTTATTCATGCTGTGTTTTTATTTTACTCTATTTCTTTCACGTTTTATGTTATAAAACAAACCTTCGTGTCAGTGTTGTTCTGAAGGGCGCTATGCACAAATCTATCAAAACACAAAGCTACCGAATAGTCTCTTGCTTTTGCATTAGTCTACTAAGCATTTGGCAATGTAATGCGACATACATATGCAGCGTAACTGTAACAAGTTCCATTGTATACATGATATACTTTACAATATAACTTGCATATATACCCGATGCGTTAGTGCGATAAGTTAATTCAGTTTAGTAAAATTTATAAATCCGTACCCACATATTGTCCTGTATAAATCGTATGTGGTCCTCGGGCGAAGTGGGTGTCAATGGAAAGGGATTTTCAGATTTGCTTTAGTCTAATACAAAGGTTTTTTTTTATATATCGCTGAAAGTTTTATGAAGAACGTGTCTCCCACAGACGTAGCGAGCAAAATCTCAGCCAATGTGTCGTTTTTCTCCCAAAAAAGATGGTGTATCCGGCTGCCAAAAGCAACGATAGAATAGCGAGATGGATTTCACGGAGTGTTACCAGAACACTTGTTCTAACGTCGGTCTGGCGGCGCGACAGGGGAAACATAGGCTCCTGATGAAACTGATTCGTAAAGGCTTCAGCATCGACATCAGAGACAACAGGGGATGGAACCCCTTGCACGAAGCCGCGTTTAGCGGCGCTTACGAGTGCGCACAGTTGCTGGTAAGAACCGGTAAGAAAAATCGGAAATGCACTTTATAAATATACCTGGGGGGTGTATCAGACCATCTTTACTGTATGAAGCCAAATAGTCCGCACCTGCGATGAGACATGGTAGGGATTTAGTGGGACAGAGGCTTATATAATTCTGTATTATCCTGGATTTGTCATGACAGTTTGCAAACCATGTGGGTTCTGTGGTGTGCCAGGCAGGTTGGCTTACAACATGTCTTAGTAAACTACTGATTGTTAGTTGTTGTCCATAACTCCACAGGTATTCTAATGAAGTGAATGGAAAGGGTAAAATTAGGTTTTGTCTCACCCCTCCACCAAATGCACTGCAGTGCAGTCCAGGTCAGAGGCCAGTGACTACATCGACTCTCAGACTCACGACTCGTCAACGCCACTGTTCCTGGGGGCCACGAGGGGCCACCTCCGACTGGTGAGGTTTCTCTTAAGGGCGGGGGCCGACGTAAACAAGGCCACCCTTGATGAGGCCAGTCCCCTCTTCGCAGGTAGGGAAACCAAGGCACCAACAACCGGGCCATCTTTGGCAAGTGGAACCCTTGGTTTGGGTCAGATGATTTTATGTTCTTGCTCTACTTTTTTGTCTCTGTTGTCCTTTAATCAAATAAAAACATTTAATTACAAAGGAAGAACTGGAACACAAAACCGCACAGCTGTATTTTTCATGGGGCTCAGCACGGCTTGCTTATGTACTTATGTAACTAACTTATGAATGACCGTGTACAGGACCTACAGATCTCATTCAGATCAGTCGCAACGCTTCCTGTCTTTTCTGTTGTTGATTTGAAAGCTCTGTACTGCTCTTGGCTCGTTTGTTGGTGCTCCACAGCGGTAGACGGCGGACACAGGGAGGTGGTGGAGCTACTGGTGCAGAGCGGGGCAGCGGTCGACGGCCTCCACTCAGCATCAGGCTGGACCTGCCTCCATCAGGCCGCATTCAAGGTGCCCCCTGTCCCCCTGTCGATGTGCACTACGACATCCGGCAGTATATTATAATGAATGGCAATGCCCCTCGGCTTCCCGGGCACCTGAAGGTTAGACATGCTGGCTGCGTGGCTTGCAGAGTGTAGAAAGGAACAGGTGGCTCCAAGATGAAGACTGCTCTGAATTCTAACAGTGGTGGCATGGTGACACTGGACACGTGACTGGTAGTCTGCCGGTTCAAGTTCCTGGCTGTTGCACCCCTGAGCAAGGTTCTTAACATGCAAGGTGCTTGATTTGCTTGAGCAAATAACCGGCTGCATAAATGAGTAAACCGTGCAGTCTTACCACACTGTCGTGCCCAATTAAGCATGAAAGGCAAAGGCCAGCCTGGTTGTGTTTTAAGTTATTCGCAACGCATCTCTCTGTCCAAAGCGTAGAAGATAGTGGTTTGTTTTCGGTGTACTGGTGTGAGCTTAATAAAACCTGTACACATTTGTATATTTAAGTTGCTCACTTTAGTTTTTGTTCCTAGGGGCACGCTGAGATTGTGGGGTTCTTGGCAGGCATGTCTAAACTTGACGCCACTGATGACTTTGGAATCACACCCCTGTTTGTGGCCGCGCAGTATGGACAGTGTCGGTGCCTGGAGATCCTGGCGGATGCGGGTATTTTCCGGGGCGGGGTTTGTGTGTTTCAGCCCAGAGGATGGATGTGATGCTCTACAGGGGCTTGTTGTCCGGCTATTTGTCTTGTTGTGTTTCGTAATGATGCGTGTCCCCCTTCCCCCCTTCCCTCAGGAGCAAACGTGAACTGCCAGTCCAATGACCTGGCCACGCCCCTGCTCATAGCGTCCCAGGAGGGTCACCTGTCGTGTGTGGGGGCTTTGCTGGAGCGTGGCGCCAACCCCAACATCTACTGCAACGAGGACCGCTGGCAGCTGCCCATCCACGCTGCGGCACAGTTCGGCCGCATCGGGTACGAGGCGCTCCTGCTGACCCATTTCACTGTTCCAGCCAGGCCCGTTTGCTCTAACCACACAGCGGGGTCCAAGCATTCAGTGTGTCACCTTACAGGAGGTTGTGATTGCAATTTAAACAGTCCTTAGTCCTTGGGAAGGATGACAAATCTGCGTGAAAGCAGCTCAACTAGACTCCACGTGCCCCTTAAAAAAGTATGCGGTAATGCTTGTCATCTAATTCAATCAATAAATCCATCAAACCTGACCCCACAGGCAGTCTAGAAGACTGCTCCATTCCAGTGTAAGTTGTCTGTGTGAGCTTTGTTTTTGTTACATCTCCAACAGCATCCTGGAGAAGCTGGTGCCACTGACAGACCGCTCGTGCGACCGCGATCCGGGGAAGGTGAGCCCGGTCTACTCTGCGGTCCTGGGGGGTCAGGTGGAGGGCCTGCGGCTGCTGCTGAGGGAGGGGTTCAGTCCAGATGCCCAGGACTGCAAGGAGTTTGGCTTCTCCTCTCCACTGGCCGCCCCTGTTTGGCCTCACTTTGAAAGGTACCAGTGGGACGGCTTCAAAGCCTGAGAGGAGTGACCTCATTGATTGGTCTGATCTCTGCTTTTCTGCAGTAGGGCAGATCTCATTGGTCAGTCTGCTCTCCTGACCTCTCTTCTGTGCCAGGCTGGACCTGGTCCCAGAGATGGCTGGGGTTCTCCTGGAGGCTGGGGCACGTGTGGAGGGAAGCCTGTATCACCAGTGCCTGCGGACCGGTCAGCCCCTTGTCCTGGAGCTCCTGCTGGCACATGGGGGGCTGCCCCGTGGAGACCACCTGGCACAGTTGGTGGCGTCCGGTCTGGAGAGCGTCCCCAGCGCTGCCGCTTGGCTCCCGATCCTGCTCCGGGCCGGGCTACACCCCTTGCATTTCCTTCACCAAGGCCTGTGAGTTCTGCGGGCCGCCTCTGCCCATTGATGCGCCCGTGCAACCACTACTAAAAAGAGTGTTGGAAACAATAGTAATACTATAACAATAGCTAGTCAGTCTGTTTTGACAGAAGCACTGCGAGCGCCTATTTAATATAATTGCTTAGCGGACACAATGACTTGTGTATATTAGCATTGTACTTGATCAATTTTTATAAAACGGATAACTGCAGTTTGATGCAATTTATATATAAGAATGTTTCAATGGCTGCAGTATAGTCACCCTTGCCAGTTTTTTTTTTTTTTATGGAACGTGTTCACTGTAATAATTAAAACTTTGTTAAATTGTCTCTTGTATTTCAAAAATAATGGAATAATCTGTGTTATTAAAGCAGCAGCGCACTTGAGGGTGTACACAGAAACTTAGTTTCACGTTGGGCCATGGCTGATAATCGCAATGACGCGCACCCCCTCGAGTTATTATTATTGCTTATTGCTTTACAGTACCTGGGTATTTTTTCCTGAAACCTCCCGGTTAGCTAAAATTAGGCGATTTGTCTTTAGGCACTGATCAAATTTGGATGCAAGACAAAACCAGAGACCCTGAGCGCGTGCCATGTTGAATTGCACTCTCTCTCAGGTTTGAACAAGCGGAAAGTGATGTACTGTCTTTCCTTCTGGAGTTCACTAACTGGAAAGCGCTGCCACCGGCGCTGCTCACCACCCTGTCCCGTCGCCTGGCAGAGGCTACCTGGGAACACAGCCAGCGTTTTGGTTAGTAAGCGCCAGTCGTTTCCTTGGGAAAGACCCAATCGGGTGTGTGCAGGGGTGGGGCAGGATTGAAAACGGGGATGATGCGGGTCAATCAATCCATCTTTATAAAGCGCTTTTCACACGTTTCCATGTCACAATGACGCTTTACGCATGCCAGTGACAACAGTGGGCTGGCAGGAAGAAACCTTGAGAGGAACCTGGCTTAATGGGGGGACCCCATCCTCTGCTCAGGGTCAAAGGCAGAACCGAGGCGGAGCGGTCGACTCTCCCGATTGTGCCATTGCTTAGATTTCTCTAACTCCCTCTCACACACACACATATAAAAGCGCCAGTGTCATTAGACCCCTCCAGTGCAGAGTTTGGTACCATCTCCTGGTTCTGTGTTCCAGAATGTTTGCCCTCTCTGAGCCACCTGTCCCGGCTGGCGGTGAGGGAAGCCGTTGGCGCCAGCTCGTTAGCCAGGAGGGAGTTTGTGCGCCGGCTACCGGTGCCTGTGCTGCTCCAGGATTACCTCCAGTTCACAGAGGTCTTCCAGACGCACAGTCTCACCAGGAAGGAGCAGTTGGATCGGAGCAAAGGGGACGGACTCCAGGAGCTGGAATAACCCCACAGTCGCCATTCTTGTTTTTCTTCAGTGTTGATTTACATTCTGTGTGACAGTACTGTGTGTGTGTGTGTGTGTGGTATAGTGTATATGTTGGGATATCGATTGAGTGACCTGGTTGGTGACAGCGTGGTTTCTCTTCATCGGTTGAATTCTAAAGCTATTTCTGACATTCTGAATTGTATTTATTTAATGATTAGGCTTCAGATTGTAATGAAAGTATTCTGGGAGTAGTGGGCCCAAGAATACTATTATATAAGAATATTATTTTTTTTTGCAATAAAAACAGAAATCAGACAGTGACACTGTAAAATAAAGATTCACCCTCTCTGCAGTGCTCAGAGATTAGAATTCCATAAAGAAAACAATCTCAGAAATGCAACCCCCACTAATGAGTATGTGATTCGTGCCTCTTTTCCGCCTAGCGGAGTTAGCCTGATGCGGCTCGAGTGTTTTCCCACTGCAGCGGCTGCACTACCCCAGCCAAGGTAAATGATGTCACTCGCCCTAGACGTATAAAAAGCTGGCTGACCAGACAAAGCAGGTAGTCAGCTGACTCTCAAGTCAACCACTGTCAGTTGGCTGCTTCCATGTATGTATGTATGTACATATAAACTAGGGGGTGGTGTATATTTTTCTGTTCTAATGCGAAATAAAAGGGTTACATAAATAAAAGTTCAATTGGAAAAGTTAGGCAACACAATTTTGCATTTCGTCATGCCAATAAAGCAGATCTGAAATATAATTTGACCTTAAGAGAGAAAACCATAAGGGACACAGACTTAAAACTGTAAGCAATAAATAAATAAATTGAACCGTCCTCTCTGGAGAGAGGAAAAAAATTCACAAAGTTGTTACTGCCATTCTTGTGCCTGGCTGCCGGTGTAGTAGCAGTTGTTGGCCCACAGGGCGGTGGTCTTGAGTGGACCGTGTGAGCTGGTGGTGGAGGTGTGGCTGCACGGTACTCTTGAAAGACATGTGGGAGAGGGGGAAAAAAGCTCTGGAATGAAGACCCGTATGGTGAAAGAGATGTTGGTCATCTGTACATCCCTGTGCAGGGGATTCCCATCACCTTCATTCACACACCCACAGATATACACTTTTACCAATACTCACTTTATGAGGTCACGATGTCAATGTTGCGGAGGAATTAAGGAATAATCTGGAATACCAAATTCAGACTACACACACTATTATGTCTTTATCGACGGGTTAAATCGCACTAGAGTAATGTGAATTACAGGGATTCGGAAGGAGAGAGAGGGTGCGTTTATTTACATTAATTAAAAACGTAAATATGCACTTCACAAAAGAGAAAATAAAATCTTCAGAGCTCAAACTCAAACGTCAAAGTAAAAAAATAAACTAAAGGAACGCAGCACAATTAGCCGCAGTTATTTCGGAATTTAGTTTCTCTCTCTCTCTCTCTCAACTTCCGCTACACTTCCTTTGGCGTTTAATCAAAAGCCTGAAAATTACATAACCAGAATAATATCGCTAGCACTTCGCGATCACAACAGGTAAGAACGTGACTACTCATTTGTCCGATAATGGCGGAACAACACCAATTAAAATGTTCTTTCTAAAACAATGTAAACGCTGATACGTTTTAAAAGCGGTAACTTCTTTTAGGTTCAACCATTTAGGACAACGTGTCCGTTGTTTGAATCGTACATAAACGGAACGCATTTGTTAGCCAATTCTTTCGTGACACGCCGAATTGGCTGCGTGAATTTGTGCGGCCTTCAGTCACAAGGTTCTTTCTTACCGGCGTCGGGGTTGCTGGTACGCAGTGCTGCAAACTGTTTCTCCACGCGGGCGACTAACTCATTAAAGTGTGTGTGTGTGTGTTTTTCGGTATATGTATGAGCCTGTAACTGTTTAATGTATGCCTTTGTTTAGGTATCTAAATAGCCTGCACATATAGTTCAGTGTGTACTATTTCAGTGAGTATTTGTCACGCCATTTGTTGTAGTCAATGTTTGACTCACAACCCCAGGCTGCCTACAAAAGTGCACTTATGTTTCTGTGCAGCTTTTAACTAGTATCCACTTTTTAAAGTTGGCTTGAAAAAGCTAACCTGCGTTTCACCGTTATCGTGCCTACACACCGTAATCTGATAAAATGTCATTTGTGCCATGCAACCTGGGGCCACACCTGCAAGACCTTGGACTAACAAACTGGAGGTGGGCAGTCCCAATAATCATCGGGTGCCAACAATCAAAAGACTCTTTTAAAAGAACCAGCAGTGTTGACTCAGAGTGTGGTAAACTGAAAAGTACACTGAGGTGGCTTAATCTTGTTTGTTGCTTTGTTTAAACAGTTTTCCCCCATCTTCCCCTCTCTTCCACTGCGGGACTGGGCATGCCCTTGTATGCTACAGTTGTTTTGTTTGGAACGTTTAGAATGTTGCAACCATGTGTCAGATATTGTACATAACACAGACACTCAAATTACAGTACAATATAACCATATTGCCACTATTTCTGTTGTGAAAATGATGTGTGTGTGAAACATGGAAGGAAAGCAGAGCAGCAAGGGCTTAAAGCATAGGCACAGAAAGGAGCTAATTTGATTGGTTAAAAGGGAGCTCATTTGATTGGTTAAAAGGGAGCTCATTCCTAGTTCTTGGAAAACTTTTGAATTCATGAAGGCAACCGACGCCCTTTTTTTTAAGCACTTAGGATTTCATTAGAACACACCGACTGTTTTAAAAATGTTTCTTTGATGTTAAATCAAATGCTGTTGACTGTTTAGTGTGCATGTTTTTGTTACCCTGTTACGCAGTTTCTGTAAATGTAAATTAAGTGACGGACTTGGGTACCATTTGTTTTTACTGGAACTGACAAAGTTGCTTCTTTTGATGTAAAAATCAAATTGACAATCTATAAGATAAGATGATCCTTTATTAATCCCCCTTAGGGGAAATTCAAATGAGCCTCCTAAGCGCTTTGAGGCACGGGTCTAGATGATTCTGTGGCTGAAACTGCTCCTGAGTTGCCTCAGTTCAGCATAGAGAGGATGAGAGGGATTTTCCATGATGGAAATACCTATATAGGGATCTACGGTTATTCAATATAGCCTGTGGATCTAACCTGTCGAATGTGTGTGTGTGTTCTCCTTTCTCTCTATCGTTTCCGTTCAGGCTCGTGTTCGAGCTGGCAGCCGCTGAAACCACATGCGTTCTCTCCCAGCAGTGACAGGATTTGAGCGGCAGGCTATGGCTACGATACCGCCTACAAAACGAGAAGAGCAGAAGGGTGTTACTGCAATGCTATTATGTTCACACCAAGCCGTGGAAGGGAGATATTCAACAAACAAGACAAGTGAACTCTCTGAAAGAGACAAAATTTACTCTTTAAGCCTGTTTAACTGTCAATTCTATATGTGCATGAATTAAGTCGTATTTCCCACCGTATAGATATAGAAAAACAGCACGTGATGCTTAAGTTAGGCCAGTCCCCTTCCTGTGTGCTGCTGTAATTAAATAACGGAACTGAGAGATTGCAGCTTCCAGTGCGCTGTTTTTGACTATTCTGCTACAACTTTGATTCCACTCGTTGATTTCGATAGTGAATCCTGGTGTACGAGACCTTACGTGTTGTCGACAGTTCAGTCCGTTTACTTTACACCAGCATGAAGTTTTTACGAGAATATGTTCCACGTAAGACCACCCTCCAAGGTCCCATGACTGCCTGGATTAAAAGGATTAAAATTCCTCAAAGTGGTTAGATATTTTTTTAGATTTTCGCAGAACAGCTTGTTGAAATTACGGCGTAAATACCGTTGGAAACCCACAGGATATCCTGGCGAAAATGGACCAGGATCATCTGGCTGAGACACCGGAGGAGGAGGAGGAGGGTGAGATATTCGTCTCTTTAATATCGGTGACATGAGCAGTATTTAACATGGAAAATATGAATATCATTCAGTCCCTTCACCAAATGTTCTCTTTGTAAATGTCACTTTTTGTTTGAATAGTGAAAATGTATAAAGTAATAAAGAAAACCTCCTGTAATGTCTCCCCCTTCATTAATTTGTATTACTCAGTGTCTCTGTTCCTGCTACATAATGGTAATGGTTTGCGTGAAACCCTTAACCAGCAGTTTCAGGTTTATTGACATGTCATTTTAAAATCTGCTTCGTCCAGCAGAATGGAACCACAGTTTTGAGGAAGATGACGACTCCGTCACAAATTCGAATAGTTGTGTCCTGTCCAGCTCATCTATGAGTGGAAGCATTTCAATCGCACCCCAGTTTAATCAGTCTACCGTTGGAGGTTCTGTAAACATCTACTATGGTATGGACAGCCTAATGACCCAAAGCTCAGTGGGTGTGAGGTTTTGGGGGGCAGGGAGCGGTTACGTTTTACATTTTAGAATTAGAATGAGCTTTATGCCAAGTATGCTTAAATATACAAACAAACAATGCAGAAACATATATTTTAGTCATTTAGTAGACGCTCTTATCCAGAGCAAAGAACAAAATTGCTG